>JXWZ01006960.1:0-45813 GCA_000956215.1 Anopheles farauti No. 4 | reverse complement strand
TCCACCAGCCCAGGAACCTTCGCGGCGAGACACGAGATGCCGCCTGCCCGTCTAGACATCGCCTAATGGATGTGCTCGCCGACCTACCGCAGCGTTGCCGGCGTTCGCAAACCCTTGCGCTACTTTATCATCCGCTGCGGCTGCACCCGAGCGCCCTCTGGTGAATTATAGCCACTGTGGAGGTCTGTGGTGCACTAGTGGGCGCAGGAACTCCCGCACTGTTCGGTACGATCGATTTTTCGATGAAGTTTCCGTCCGTGCGTTCGTCCGAATGTTCGGATTCGCATCAGGGATTCGGGAGGCTCTCCAGCGGGGAGGGCCTTTTTTGAGCCGCTGTCAGCACTTCAGACGCACAAACCGGACGAACCGGAGAGACCATCGACCGGTTTGCCACCGGTTCGGGACGACAACGGGGCGTATGGTGTATATTAATTAACGTAAACTAATTAATTGCGTATCCGACCGATAAATAAACGGATTATTGTTGTCTGGTCCGGCGCTGGTACCTTCAAGATAGCGTCCTGGGCCACGGGACAACGTAACTGATGGCGTATGTGTGTTTGTCCTCCACCTCCAGGTGGTCACAGGAGCCCCGAAATCCGAACAGAAAACAAAAAAAAACACACACACTTACATAAACAACCGATCGGAATGAGCGACGTTGGATGAAGTACGAGCCCAAGCCAATGTCCCGGGCCGACAGACATAGAGAGCAGAAGAAAAAAAAAACAATCATAAAGTCAAAGTTAATCCCCCAACCGAACATCTGGGGTAGGAGGTGACTCCCAGAAGGTGGGGAGCGTAAATCCGGTAGGCACTCGGGGTTGTCAGCAGCCGGCGCTGCAAGGATCGCATCGACTTTTTCCGTCCCGCTGCACCGAGGCTGCCCTCGCAGCGGTGGGTACAGATGACAAGTTTATTATTCTTCGTGCAAATGTACACGCTCGCGTTCAGGCGACACAGCGAAGGCACTGCGAACGATATTTCTGTAACAGTGTTTTTTCTTATTACCCTTACGCACGGGTCTTTTTAAACGGCAGAAATTTACGATCATGGGGCGATGAGTGAGTTGTGCGTTTGGCTGTGCTTGCCAAGGATCAAAAGACGGAATAGATTGATCATGTATTGAAAATGATACTTTTCAAAGTATTTTGTTTTAAATTTCTTAAAAAAAGATTACTACACAAAATTACGTCTTCAAATATACTCAAAGCAACAAAATAATCAAAGGAATCACAAAAATCAACTGTCATCGTAGTTTGACACATTGATACACTCGAAGGCATTATTTATCATCCTAATTTCTGCATACTCGCGTGTAGAGTTAGTTTCCTAGCTATGCGTTGGTAGCAAATGTCAATTTTTATACTTTTAATATTTACCCACATTCAGATTATTCAATATGAAGATTGTGCTTGAAAGAATTATTCTGAGTATAAAACTGGAAGATAAGTGTTTGTATAAAAATTAAGTACAAACTGCTAATACTTTATGTCTGCAGAAAAATACCGTTTTTCTGTTTGACATACGGAGTGAAAATTCTCGTTTTTATGAAGCGTTTTTTTATGAATTATTATAAATATTACCCTCCATATTCACGCAGATTTTTGTAGTGGTTCCAAACTACCACGGCTACCGTGCTAGTAAAAATGCCAGCTAGTGATTTGGACGACCGAATCGTCAGGGGGAAAGCGCTGATTTTTCGCGACTTACTTAGATCGTTCTCCGTGCGTAAAATAGCCTATGTAAATACAACTCGTCGTAATATTATCAATATTATCGCATACAGCAACATTATCAAGTTTGAGAAGGTCTAAGCCGGACCAACAGATTCACCTAACCAACCGAAAAAAAAAAAAAAATCTGTGCTCTGGTGAATTTTTTTTATAGTAGTTTTTATAAATTGATACTGAAATTTAAAAAAAAAAGTTTGTCAATGGTGGATGGTAGTTTATCTAAACGTACAAGTATAAAAAGGTGTGGAGTAATATTGTTTCCCGGCTTTTAAATATATTTTGTAACTAAAATACTCCGGCGCTGATGTTCGCAGGTTATTAATGGCGCTGGAAGGCCTGCAAACTTATTGCCGATCGTTCGAAAATCAGGTGTCTTAATGTCCGATCACCATCGCCACGCTAATCTTATCGTAGTGCGACAGCGCACTGATTGGATCGTAAATTTAAAACCCGCCAGATTATCGTTAGTGGGTGCATTTCGCTCTCGTTTCACGCGCCGTTCGTCGTGCACGCAGCGTTGGTTTTCGGTACACGACTTAGTATTCTTACGCGTACTGCCAGTGAGTGCGACGTGCAATCGGGGTTCCAGGGCGGAACCCGTATGCTACTACTCCACAACCGCGCCACAGTAATGCAACACGTCGGCAATGAATTTATAACCACCGGACGGCGGCAAAAGCCCGGTAGCAGCCCGAAAGAGTACTTTAAGGCGTTGGCGAACCCTTCACTCGGGTGGCCGCGCAGGTGCAATAAAATAAACACTCGTAAAACTCGAAAATCCTTCTACGTCAGCCACGTTGCCAGCGGAACGGGGACGGGACGGGTGCGGACAGGGCGGACGGTCCCACACATCGAAACCGGCCTCCCTGGATGGCATCCAATCTAGCATGCTGGATGATGAAGCTGTTTGCTTAGGTTGGCTTTTTCTGAGCTACTGGTTTTATTTTTCGTAGCTTTTTTTTTTGGTTCCAAACAATCAGCTGCATGAGACGGTCGTTTTTTATTGCTCTTGAACTTTTTGTTGTTGTCGCTGTTGTTGTTCCGCTCAACCTTCTCCGCGCCTGTAATGAATGTGCTAATGTCCTGCAAACCGGGCCACCCGACGCACCGGTTCCATCCTACGGCATCGAAAAACATTAGCTACCGGTCTTACCTGGTCGCTGTGGATGTTGTTTTTTGTTTCTTCGCCGTGCGGTATTAACCCTTCGGTGCGTGTGTTTCGTACATATCATAAATATAACTCTTTTGTTTATTTTTGGTACACACAACTTTGATCGTTAGAATCAGTCATTATTGCTTGGTCACTGGTCCAAACTATTGCATAGTATAGACTTTTCAAAATCATTGAGTTGAACATCACAAATCATTGAACTCAACTTCAATAAAACGAAAATCTTTCTATTTACGATGAGTAGTTATGATCATATTAAAATTTAAACGAAATGTTGAATCCTTTATCCAATTGTTTAATTTATACTATTAATAACCAACGAAATGGGGCCAAACTTCGACCAAACAGTATTTTTCACACAGCGTTTTCTATCACTTATTGTATTTTTTAATTACCGGTTTGTACAATCGGAATGCAATATATTGAATGTAATGTGATTATTTTTTATTGTTTACAATCTAACAGAAAACAGAAGCATATTTGAAGAGGTGTTGAAAATTTCTGTGATTTCTGTGAGTTCTGTGATAGGAAGATTAGAATAAAATGGGATTGTATTATTAATATCATATTGTATAGAAAAAGATGATAACCACCAAATAAAACCCAATACTAACGAACCCATGTTCCTATTCAAATAAGTTTTTAAAAATCAATTGCTGGTGTTTATCTATTTTATTCGGTGTCTATAGCAAAACAAAATTATTGGCAACGTTGTTGTTTCTGATATTTATCAACAGTTATGCTCTTAGATAATGTTTGTTGGGTCTTATAGTGGATGCTGATTGTATCACGCCTTTCTTGTTTTTCGTGTAAGCCTCTCTTGCGTTTATGCATTTGACTGTCACATACCAGGTTAATCAATACGTACTCGAATTCATTACCGTGTTGATCAGACTAGAATTCATTATTACCAATATGAACGATCGTAGCACGGATGCCCAAACACACACGCACTCAAGGGTTAACTTGTACGTTCGCTCCTGTGCGCTGCCAAGGATGGTTCCGCTGCCGGAGCTTTCCCGTCCAATGAGAAAAGGAACGTTTTCCCCGCACCTTTTCGGTTGATTGAAAACGGGACGCCTTAATGTGGACGTTTAATGTTTGGTCTTTTTTTTTACGGTTCACCAACAAAAGCCGAAATATTTACCTTCCCCACAAAACCGATGTGGAACGGAGCACGGTTCGGGGCTTGGAAAACGTTGGAAGCTACTGGAAACGTGTATGTTCTGGAGATAGTTTTTCCTGACTGAAAACACAAACGCACGCACATGAACCTACTCGAATCATCCCTGATCCTCCCATAGGCAAATAGTAGCCGAAATTCGAAACCCTGCCCAGGAGGTCGGACCTCCCCAATGCGGACCGCTCTCTCCCAAGACGCCATCGAATCGCGCACGACGGCTGGCTACTAGATTGAGGAGAGCCGCACGTTGATAAGACCACGCGGTGGGAGGAGCGGCGGAAACAAAATACATTAATTAATTCCCATAATCTCTCAACCATTACGACCCCGTGATCTCTCCGAGTGTCCCCTCCCGTACTCGCATACTTCTCAGGCCTTTAAGCAAACCTGAATAATCAACAAAAAAAAGGACGCCCATTCGCTGGGCCCATTCGCCGGAGCTCCCAAAGTTCCGCAGCCACTTTATGCTCGCGGCCGAATCGTTTCCCGTTTGTTTTATGACGATAACGACCGACGACGACGACGACGACAACGACGATGATGATGTTGTTCTGCTTGTTGATGATGACGATTATCGAAACCGCATCCGACGTGGTGGGGAGGTCCCGGGGAGATAATTTGGTTGGAATATATTAATTAAAGCCCAACAAATACCGGGAGCTCGCGGCGATCGCCAGCCGGTCCAGGGGCAAGAAGAAGAAGCAAGCGAACGCAGCTCGGAAGGCCGAAAATATGACTTTGGCTACTTTGCCCGATGGTGGTTCGTCCCCATCTTTCTCGGGCACTCGTTCGTTCGGTTTTGTTAATTTTTCGCGATTTTATGTACATTTCGAATGGTGTGGAGTTTTTTTTTTATTTTATTTTTCCCATTCAATGTACGCGCTTTGGTTTGGATGTGTGGTTTTTCTTTTTGCTGTTGTCGTTTGGTATTAAAATTGATATCGACGCCACGAAATCGCCCCCACAAACGAGGAGGACGAATTTTTACGATCTTTCAAGCGGAGTTTAATTCGCTGCCCATCAAAGCCGATCGGTGCAAATAAAAGTCCAATTTAATTGAGATTACATTTATAAGAACGTGTTGGACGGTTCGGTTTCAGGTGCGGGGGAGATGGTAGAAGGTTTTTTTTTTCGTTTGCCTCGCGAAGCAAAAAAACCCAACGATGATGGAGTTAGGTGTGGGTTAAAAGTATCACTCGTAAAATCGAGCTTGCCCTGAAGATCATGTAACACCGGGCGATAAAGTTGAGCCAGATTCGATTAGATCTGGATTTTGTATAGCTTTAAAATAAAAAAAAATAATGCAATTCTGGACATGACATCAGATGTTGAAAGCACATCGATTGACAACCAAACTCATCCTCGCCCGATGTGCCGGATTGCACCGGGCTGCCGTGATGAATTGAGCTGCATTAGCATTCCAATCGGCGTCAACCATTTCGTAATGACCACCGGCGTTGAATTCTAATGCCCGCCCGTATCCGTATCCAATCTGCGCTCCCACCCAAATCGAATCAACGGTGATTAACGTCATTTCGTGACCGCACCGTCAACACCCGCCGGGTACGGCGAAACGTACGTGGTAACGATCGGATTTAGATCGATTTGGTTACCAGGGCCGCCCGAGGTGGGCCGCCGCAAAAGTCGCAGATTCATTGATGGATCGTTCGGTCGGCTTCGTGGCGACCGGGAAGGGCACAGTTTGATTGAGCAGACCCACAATCCCCATGATTGGCCAGGTGGGATGGGAAGGATGATGAGGAGGAGGGGAGGCGGTGGGAGTGTGATTTTTGATTGTCTCCTTCCCGGAGGTCTCCGTGACGTGACGAATGCATGCGTACAGGATACAATCGATGCCAATCGAGATCGGTGGCAACTTTTCCAACGATCTCCCGCGGTCGAATGGTGATAGAGGTGATGTTTTGGGTTTTTATTTCTTCATCTTTTACAGCTCGAATTTTCCAACCTTCAGGCCAAAACACGGTTTACTACAAACGAGTTTGAAAATTACTTTCTTCCACTCTACCTTTTTTGAATATTTGACTATAGACACCTTAAAAATCTTTTAACGTAGAGTTATTTAGTACGAATTTTCATCATCATTGTAACATGTGATGTTACCGGTAACTATTGTGTTGAAGTGAAAAAAGTTTAAAAAAGTATTGATAATACTATGATATAGTTAGTTAGTTAGTTAGTTAGGTTTGTTTATTGGGAATTAATTGAACTATTGCAATTTTACATTACATAAAAATTATTGTAATGGGTTCACACCTGAGCTTCTCCCATTGATTTCAAATGTTCCATAGCTGCGCTGTTCCTTGCGGATTGGTTGTTTAGAATATAGAACGGATGATTGCGGGATTAATATTAAAAAAAAACCACGATGAGAAATTATGTTTTAATAAACTTCACTAACCTAATCAGTTTTACGTGTTGCTACCTTACTGATCTATTTCTAAAATTACAACTGGAAGAAGATTTTTAAAGACCAAAACATAAGATAAATTCAACCTTAACCCTATTCATAACTTACTCACTACTTTATACAATACCTATTCAACTAGGTTTTGAATAATGTTAATAGAGCTTCGGCGGCATCTATTAATGAAATTGCTATTTGTCTTATGAATAAACTCATCTAGCCTAGGAATATCGAGTATTTTATGTAATTCGCAAGTTCTAAACCAAGGTGGAACGTTCCAGATCATTTTTAATAATTTGTTTTGCTTAACTAGGAATCGTTTTTTGTACGTATGTGCACAGGAACTCGATATGGGAGCCGCATATGACAAAATTGGCCTTAAAAACATTTTGTATATTTACTTTTTATAACTAACTTTTTATACCTAGTTGATGTTTCCTATTTAAGAATGGATATAATACTTTTAGTAATTTATCTGTTCTTTCTATCCCGTTTTCGATGTGTGTTTTAAACGTTAAACGTTTCTCGAAATATACTCCTAAATACTTGATTCTGTTTTTCCATTCGATATTATTACCTTGTTGAAAAAGCAGATTATGCTGGGGTAGTTTACGATAGCATGTTTTTCTTGTAAAATAGATTGGTTTTGATTTTTCGACGTTAGTCTTAAATTTCCATCTAACGCAGTATTTGCCGTATGCTTTTAGAGGCTTGTTTAACGAACTAAGCATAGAGTCAGGGGTTTTTGCCGCTAACGAGATCGCAACATCGTCTGCATACAGATAATTGGTGCATTTTTGTGCTGTGCAAATATCGTTAACGTAGATTATAAATAAAATTGGCTAAAGAATGCTTAAAATGCTGAGAAACACCGGCCAGGGGATGATAATAGTCAGATTTTGTTGCAAACCGAATTCTTTCGAAGAAAGATCTTATGATTTTTATAAGGCACGTGGGGAATTCGAGATTGACTAGTTTGTAGGGCAACCCTTTATGTCCAATTATTAAAGTTAAACTATGCAGCATGCTATCTATTTAAGCTGTCGTATTTATGTTGCATAAGTGTCTATTGGTTAAGTCAATGCCGTTATTGATAATGTTTTTAAAATGGAACCAGTCCGCTTTACTGTAGTAAGGGATGCTGATGTCGAGGATAAAGTAAACTGTTGTATTTTTAAAGCTAAATAAAATTGATCGTTTTCAATTGGGTGAATGCTATGAGACTGTTGGTTAATGTTAGGTCTATTGTTGAAGGGTTCCTTGTTGTGTCAGAAGGTATGAAAGTAGGACTATTGGGGAAATATATGAAAAATTTCCTCTTTATGATTCATCAAAGAGGAGTTTCCCAGCAGCGTTCGATGAGGAGCAATTCCATGACTTGTGGCGAGCGTTAAAATCGCCACAGATGAAACAACTTATATGAAGAATTATGCTCGCGCATAATTTTTGTATATCTTGTTTAAATAATGTCATGTCTGTGTTTTTCCCTGGGTGATATTGTGCTGTTATGCGATTGCTTAGTAGTGTAATGTATTACACCGGCCGCTTTCACACATTTATGTACGAATTGCACCGACGCACTTTTTATTATTATCGGTGGCACTTTATTAGTTGTTCGGGGTATTGTTCGGAATTGCACACTGTGAATCTGTTTTCTGAGCGATCAGTGCGCTCGTTATCATTCGCATCTGTGTGCGTGTTGCTGCACGGAGCTATTTGATGCCGTTTACCCCTAGTCCTACCTCTCCCTACTATTCCTGATGGTAGGAGAAGAATCGCTATTACAATCTGTACTATCACGTGTGTCTCTTTTGTTTTCAGCAGCGATATACACAATACGTCTGCTCTCTTCGGAGTCTGGATGAAGAATCTCTATTATGATATAACAAAAGCAAAAACCATCATACTTTTTATCCTATGCAAAGTACTCGTAATAAATTGTAATAAATTCCAAATCAAGAGAAAAATTAATTAAAAATTAGTTAAAAATTAGAAAAATTAGTTAAAATTAGTTTACCAGACTATTCATCTGTTCAGTTTTAAATTGATGTAAACATGTTTCATGTTTCAAACACATGAAATGAAATAAAAAATCAGAAAATCGGCACAATAGCAGTAACAAAATGTTTATCTGCGACCATATTTTATTCCCGTTGACCACCTAAAACCGGGTCTATCCCACCGACTGAGACGCCAGATTTTGCTCCCAGCCATCCGTCAGTCAGTGGAAAAACACCCAAACCAATAACAGTTTAAAAAAAAATCGCTGAGCACGCCATAATGCCGCATTGGACACGGTCCAGAAGTTACATCGTTGCCGGGCGGTGCCTCAAAGGGAAACCGGCACAGCGAACGGGGTCCCTTCAGGGGCTTTTTTCACAATTCGATTCTGCGTCACAGTGTTGCGGCTGATGAGGCCAGCCGTTTCTACGTTTTTCCCGCTGCACATGTGAAGCTTGCCCCGAATTCGTTCCGGCTGGCATTGGGATCGGAAGGTACAAAGAAATGTGTGTGCGTGTGTATGTGTATATGTCTCTTTTTTTCGCTCTTGTCGCCAGACCTGCCAGACCGATCCCATTCTCTACACACCGAGTTGGGTAGGCCGTAATTATTACATTTTATTTGATTGAGCAATCCGGTGCGAGCCAAACCGTGCAGTAACAACTTAATTATGTGCTCCGGATTGATCTGTTTTCTTCATGTTATTTATTTCTTTCTTATCGGTTTTCGTTCCCACCTATCTCAATGTAACTTACTTGCTTACTATTTTCACTGTTATTTTTTTACCTTAATTTTTTTCTTTCTTCTTCTTCTTGGCTATTAAATATTTAATTTCTGTATGTGTTATAGTTTCTGTAGATTTACTTCCTATTTTTAGCTCTTGGCCAATATTCCCAACTTTCTTATTTCTTATTTATTGCTTAACCGTTTCATGTTTTCTTTTTTTTATTAAATACTTTAACATAATTTTTTATTTCCATTTATCGAATATGCAACTCACTTAATCATTTTTAAATTAATAAATTTTTGTTTCGTCGTTTCATTTAAACAACGCTTAAAAATGCACTAAAATTGACATTTTTTTATAAACTATCCTTACCTTTTTTCCGTAAATGTATTGTTCAACTGAAAACCAACCGACATCTATAATATTCTTGACAGAAACGCTGCTGGCAAACCCAGATAGGAAAGGTTCCCGTGAAATCTTCTATTGCTTCGGTTTTCGCCTCCCGTGAAATCGAATGTTGATTTATGAAGCCGAACGTTTGTGTTCAGTGCAAACTGTCCTCATTTTGGTCATATTTCTCACCTTTCGGGTCATTTTATGGTTGGTGGTGATCCTTTTTTTTCTTCGTATCTTTCGTATAAATCATTTCCGACCGCAGGATGTTCGTGGAAACGTTGAGAAAAAATGACTAAAACAAGATTATAGATTTTTTCCTAACTCAAAACTTTTGATCATTAGGTAATGCTACTGAAACATAATGAAACATAATTTGTGTAGAAAACATTGTTCACAGTTAAATGATAGCTGTGAACCATCCATAAAGATGGATTACAGTGTTGTCAAAAATAAACCACCAGGCTTCATATTTCAAAGCAATTTTTGAGCCCCAAACGGTGTTTGAAAATTTCTCAAATCCAATCTCGACAACGCTCAGCAGCGTCGGTATCATTGCCTACTCAAAACGGCAGCCGGCACCATACGACGATGAAGATGACGACGAGTTCGCTACTACAGCCACCCTGTTACCCGCGGGGTATGGCTCACTCACTTTCCCGGCAAAGATCAAAGGAAATTTGCCGACCGTCTGTGTGTACACACACGCAGACATACGCTCACATGGCTGCCAGCCACCAAATAACCTGGGCCAAAACGCATACGGCGGCAGCGTGCCAGGTTGATACCGATTCCTCGTACAGTTCGCTTCTCCACACCCGCCAAAGCCGCACGCTGGGAGCAATGCGAGTGAGTAAAAGTATACCGTGGAAGAGAAACACAAAATTAACGAAACACTCGCCCAAGCTCACCCCCGGCTCAACATGAAAACGAAACGAGATAGCGGAGTGGAAAAGAGAAGCAAAGCAAGCGAAAAACACCAGATAAAATAGGAGCCTATAAACGGTTTGAATTAAACAACAACGAAAAGAAGGCAACGAATAAGAAAACAAACACAAAAACAAACAAATCGAAGCGAGTAACGCGTAAGTAAGCCGTATGGCGAGCACACGCAAAACACGAGGAATTAACAGAAATCACACAAAACTGCTAGAAAAGGACGGGGTAAACAAACAAAGTGATCGTACCGAAGCGCCACACCGCACGTAAAAGGTTTGGGAGGTTTGATTTTCGGCTTGTTTTGTGTTGTTGTTGTATTGTTTTTGTTACTGTGCGTCGCGCAAAATACAGTCGGTAATAAACTTTGCTTTTGCTGTAGCCCAATGTGAACATTTATGCTACCGTTTAAGTAAGTTTTGATTTGATAAGAATTTGCATATTGCATTTAAATTGTTGCGTATGTTGTAAGCTACTTACAATAATCGCTATGCTGATTAATATCCTTATATGCACGCAAACTAAATTTCTTCTGCAGAACGGACCGCAACATACACGAGCAACTCTATCCAAGCGCCGGATTCCGCTTGCACACAGCTCGGTTAGTGGATTGAAACTTGAAATGGTAGCAAAAACACCGGCAAGATAGCGTGCACGCTGGTGGGTCGGCCCGGAGGAAAAGACAGAGATGATTGTTATTTATATCAATTAATTTGCGCATGCTGAAACCATCGCCAGGTATCAGCAGCAGCAGCAGCAGCAGCAGCAGCAGCAGCAACAGGGCAGCAATTAATTTGTCTATCATCAATCATTCGCATCGAGGCAGAAGAAGTGTAGAATGCAGATTGTGCAGATAAATGCAGATTGGAAGCTTTTATGCTATTAGGAAGCTATTATGAGACCGGGCAGAAACGGTTCCGAGAGCTTGTGAGGAGCGTTTTAAAAACACTTCGTCTGCCGCTTGCAGACAGGCATCGCGGCTTTCCGGCAGAATATTGAAATATGTGCTAATTTTTTTTTATTTTTCTCCACATAAATGTACCCCGTTCCTAAATGCCTCCATTGATTGCCTGGTTGGAACAAAAGTAAAGCAACAGGGAATACCAAATGGTAACAATAATTTAAAAGTATATGAACGCGACTCTGGCTGCAAACACATGTTTAAATAGTAATAGCTGGAGAACATAATATATTATCTCTTTCGTCTGTTTCACGTCACGTTAAGCGTAATGGGAGCTTAACATAAATTCGATTGAAATTTGTACCAAAAGTGGTCTTTCTATCCTGTATTGTTTTCACAGTGATGGCTTCAGGAGTCTTAGATAGTTTTAAAATCTTTCAGATTTATTTGGATTTGAAAAAGTAGCTATTCCAATATTATGTAAAAAAAAACAACGGATGCGAATACAATCGGATTTTTGTTGGCTTAATCGTAATTCTTTAAACCAGAACAGATTTTTATCCGAACCCCTTTTTGAGTATGATCAAAACAGAAAGATAGATTGGTTGACCACCATTACCATAAAATCATATTTTTTCTTTTAAAATATTTAAAGTTAACAATACTTCCAAGGCTAAACTTCCAAAGTAAAATTCAAGCCAATGGCGCAGTACATGTTTATATTTTCATCTCAAATATAAATAAATAATAATATTGGTTTTAAAAATCCACATAATTTATCCCATGCTAGCACGACATTGCGAGCTGGGATCCGAGATGCTTTTAACGTTAAAAATTGTAAAAAGAATAAGATTTGAAGGCTGATTTCGATATCAGCTACCCAAAGGATGTCTCTCTTCAACACGCAGGATACGTGATCGAGACAGTTGGAATAAATTTGCAAGAAAATATGATGGTTTTCTTCACTGCTCCCTCCTTCCTTACCCTTTCTCTCTCACGAACCACCAGGCTCGTCCTTAAGCACGTATTATGAACGTGCGTTAGATAAGGTCGTGCCGGGGGTCGAGCGTTTCGAGAACGGTGCGTGTGGGCATGTATTTATGTTGCCAGTTCCGTCGAAGGACGGCCCCGGTCCTCGGGACCACACACGTCGAGGAAGTTTAATGTGATGTAAAAGCGGTTCGTTCGGTGGAATGAGAGCAACGGAGAAGCACAGAAAAAAAAAACAAAAAACGGCGAGGAAAAAAACTACGAATAAACCACTATGGGGCGCGAGACCATAGGTTCCCCGGGAGGGTTACGGGAAGGCATAAAACGCACTGATTTGGTAGAGGGAGATTGGTGTCGTAAAATTGGAATAAAAATAATATTCATACAAATTCATCTCACCCAGTCCAGCCGTTCCTCCGGCAGTAGAGGGAAAGACAAAAAAAGTTAAAAAACGATCGTTCGACCCATTGGATGCCTCCTTCGCTGTCAACCCTTGATGGCACTATGGTATTGAGCAATTGAAAATTTCCGCACGTCATCAAATTGCTGCCTTAACGCAAAAATCGTCCTACGCTGACGCAGACGGGGCCCTGCACCGAAATGCATCGAGGCGACATTGGCAAACGATCAATGAAACGTTGATCGTCACCGCGAACGACGAGCAAACCGGTGCGTTGATGAGGAAAGGAGGGCTGGGATGAACATCCCCTTGGATGGGACGGGGGATGGTGGAACATGGGGTGAGTGAAAGGGGCACGCGACAGACAGGCCACATCTTCCGCTTCGCATAAACACACACACAGACGCTAAACAATCGGGCGTTTTGTGCTTCCGTTCGCCGGTTTTTACTGCACGGAAGCAATTACAGTGCGTAACCGAGTAAAGGCGGCAGATTCGGTGTGCTATTTTCGGTTTTAATTACTTGTTGCCTATTTGAAGGCTGGTTACTTGTAAATAGGTGTCAGAAAAGTAATTTAATTTAATCATAAAAAAAAACGAATTAACGTTGCTGTCAACCTGTTCTCTTTTGATTTTAACTATATTAACTAAATATATTGTTGTTCAGTTTTTTACTTTGTGGAAGAATGGGGAAGATACTTTGCTGAAATGAACGATTGTTTAACTATTAGATTATTATATGTTTAAAATGTTTATTTTAATTATCTAATAAATTAATCTAGCTTCACCTATGTTTTTCATTATTCAACAGGAAAAATTAATTTAAAAAAAATGTTGTGAAACGCATCTATGCAAAATAGACATCACATTGAAAAATATTAAACTACAACATGAGAAAAAAAGAAAACATAATTGTTTTTGAATTTAACAATCAACAATTCAACAATACAACCATAACGGTTGAATCTTATCAGAAAGGGGCACTTTTATTGTTAACATAATGTTAAACAAATATTCTCCTTGAAGACATAAAATGTTGGTAACATACTTAAGGGTAGTTTTTAGCAAAATAACTTAATAAGGAGCGCATGGTGGTTTCATTCCTGTGGACTGGATTGTCGCGTTGTGCGCTTGCTAGCGCGCCTCCTGCATACAAATGTACGTGTCTGTGTGTGTGTGTGTAAGTGTACGCGTTCATCATCATCGATCAATGACAGTGATCTTGGCGGAAGCATGCGGGTGGTCCCATATAAACGAACCGATCGTTCCCTTTCGCTCACTCTGCTTTGCGGCCAGCCTGCTCACTCATCGCCTTTTACCACCTCCCACCGTATCCATCGAAAAACCTTCCCTTTCTTGTCCGGATAGTGCTCGTTTCTTTCTTTCTCTCTCCGCCGTAGTTCGCTGTTGTGTTGTGCCTTCCAGCGTGCATCTTAATCTCGTGCGTGTCTCTTCCCCTTCTTCCAGCAGCGCGACGGCTGTATCGAAACCCTGCATCATCCCACTCCTCCTGTCTTCCCGCAACCGTCTTGGTCGTATACACACACACACAACAGCCACCACCGACACTCATATCCCTATGCCTGGGATCGCACACGACGTGCTCGCTCCAATCTGACGGTAAAGAAATGGAAACATCAACGATCGTCTCGCCTACCTCCGCCAACCCGTCGTCGGTACGGCTGTCAGAGGGATCCGATCGGTGGAAGGGCGATCGCATACCAACACAGCTATCGCGAGCTCGTGGATGCTGCGCATGGTAGCGAGTGTGTGTGAGTTGGATCTGTCAGTTTATTCTCCCGAGAGCGATTTTTATCCACCGGATGCATACCGTGTTTAAAGCGAGCTGGAAAGGGAGACGAAAATTCGGGTTTAGTTATCCTTCTGTCAAATTGCTAATGAAATGAACTATACGACTGAGGTCGTTTTTTATGGACGAAGAAATCCTCGATCACTGTACTGCCTTGGCAAAAGTCTAGGAAGCGAGCATTTTTATGAATTATGTGCAGTAAATATGGAAAAAAAATCATTTTTGATTCTACAAACAGATTGAAATTAAGAAAATATTAAGAAAAGTTTATACCAAACGTCTCGGAAAATCAAATTTCCGGCAGCACTTTTCAGTCCACCCCACGGGATGCTCGGTACTGCTTGTTAGTTTGATTGTCATCTCGCTCGCTCCTACGCCAACGCCAGCGATCGCTCTCGCAGCGCAACAAGTCCTACAAATCGTTGCACGCACACCACTAAAACCCTCACCACGCATCGGTGTCCCGCACACACACACAGAGTAGTCGTAGTCGGGTCGCGCGTGCGTAGGAAAGGAAGCGACCGATCGTGTGCAGGGTGGCGGGGTGCTCGTTCCCTCTCGCTCTCGTTTCATCCTGGCTCGCGCGCGTGTGTTCAGGGGTGCGCGACGGTGTAGGTAAGATGGCCGTTCGACTTTTATTTGATCGAAAACAATCGCGCCGTGCGGACGCAGAACGACGACTCTGGGCGCTGCCGTGTGCGAGCGATATGTAAGCGTGGAAAAGGTAAACCGCTCTCGGGTGCGTATAACAGAACGACGACGAGGACGACGCCGCTGCTGTCAGTTGCCAGGGTGAAGTGATAAATAAAACTCGCGCATTTTCTTGCTGGCTGATGACGCGTGTGTGTGTGGCGTGAAACATTCGCAGTTTCGTGTGCGTGCAGTAGAGCAACGAAAGTGGTGGTGCATCAGCTCGCGGGGTACAAAACAAAACATCGTGCGCGGCCGACCAAGTTCATTTGACAGCCGAGATCTGCAGCCTCCTTTCTGTCAAACGGCCGCTCAAACAAACCCACACACGCGCACACATACACCGGATTGTGTGCGGGGGAGCGCGCGTGTGTTACGTTGGGGAAGATTGTGTAGTGCGTGTGCTTGTGTGTGTGTGCGTCTATCGCGTGTGGTTTTTGTGTGTGGGCACACGGGTTTCGTAATTGAATCGTACGATAACAGCAGGCTCGGCGATCCCGATCGTGCACACCTGATGATCGGTGCGAAACGTCAAACCGCCGGGGGTGAAGAGAAGACCGTAAACAAACCACGCCAGTGAAACGCTGTGACAATCGGCTCGTCGGCAGGCTTTGCGGAAGGTGTAAACAAAGCACGTCACAGCAAGCTGTGGGCTCAGGTGTGGTTTGTGTCAAACTCAGCAAGTACGAAAAGCACTATCACTCAATCCGGAGCGGAAAACTGGTGGGACAGGAAGCCGTTTGCCGAGGCAGTGCAGTGCACGGTCCGCTCCGTGGTATGGCCCGTTTGCGCCCTACCGATCATTTATGCTTATGCTGCTGCTGCAACGGGCCCTGTTATGCGCTCTCCCATGGTGCGGCGCGACGAGCGAGACAAGTAAGACATAAATAACATCCCACCGATCGAAGCCAGGCGCGGGCGCAGGCAGGCACCACGGGGAGGCCTCCTCAACTTCGACCTTACCGAACGGTTCGCGGGTTTGGCATCGGCTCCGGAAGGGACGCGGGTTGTGCGGCGGTCGGAAGCGCAGTGGGAAGGGCCCACGAGAAGCGGAGAAGGAAAAGAGGCCAAAAACTACCGCCGTCAGACCGGACGCGGAAAGCGCGGGTACGGGGAAGGTTCGTGGAATCGAATCCGATCGCTCGTCCCGAAGGGCGAAAAGCACAGCACAACAACCGAAAGTCGACAAAAGGCTGTTGTTTTTGTGGTGTGCTTCTTTTTCCTCTCTCCTTTCCCCCATTTGCTGCCTTCGACGGAAAACGGGGATTGAAACCGAAACCGAAACCGAGAAAATTCGAACCGCCAGCGAGAGCGAGAGTGGGAGAGAAAGAAGGTAGAAAAAAAAAACGAGAAGCAAACAATTTTGGGCTTGTCACGCGCGTGCGTGCGCGTGTGTGTGTGTGCGTCTGTGAGTGATCAGTTTTATTTTTCGTCCGAGACCACCGGCCACCGTGTTTGGGTTCCGCGGGAAAGGAAGGAAGACTTCGAAAGGGTGCCCCGTGTTGTGTGTGTGTGTGCGCGTCGATATCTCGAGAACGGGGCCATCCGTCGTTTTACATCCCATCCGGCCGGGTCCGAAGAATTCGTGCGTGCGTGTTTCGTATGTGTGCTTGAGCAAGTGTGTGTGTGTGCTGGTGCTGCATTCGTGTGCATTTCGTGCCGTGTACGTGCGCGGTACAAAGTGTGTTTACCACCTGCAAAAGTGGCTTCCGTCAGAAATATGTCAGCTTTCGGGTGTTGCCAAGTGTGATTAGCCGCTTGCACTCGGGTTGAGGGAGCGCAGGTGGTTTCTGTGCCAATTCTGGATTGCTGGCCTAGTGGTGTGTGGTGTGAGTTCAAAATGGTGATCCATGTGTTGCATCCCGATCGGTTTTGATAGAAGTGCAGTGCAACCCTAGCGTGTGTGTGCGCCCGGTCGAAATAAAGGGCCCCTTGGGGAAGCCAGTGCGAATCAGTCGTGGGAGAAAAGTCGTTCGCCAGCTGTGGAGGAAGCCTGAAAGAAAGGGGTGTACCGCAAAATCTGGCCCACCGAGAGCATCGCAACAAAAAACAATGGTGGTCCCGACGATGGATAGTCTGCCGCGCGTCCCGGACACCCACGGGGACACCGTGGACGAGAAGGTGTTCTCCGACCTGTACATCCGGACCAGCTGGTTCGATGCGTCGATCGCACTCGATCAGATAGAGAAGGTAAGCGATTCGCGTTGGCGCATTCGTCAAACTTGGGCAGTGTGTTAGAATTGGCAGAAAAACAAAAAAAGCGCAACAACTGTACAATCATCGGGTCTCCCGGTGCTTAGCTTCCCCGGGACGTTCGTGTGACGTGTTCGGGATGTGTTTGTCACCAAACACCAACGCAAAGGAAAAAAAAACGGAACGGAACGAGCGAGGGACGATACTTTTTTTTTCTCCATCCAACCATTACAACTCAATCGCCTCGTGCGCCCCCGAGGGAAATGAAGAAGGGTCAAAAAAAGGCTGCTTCCTGCAGGGAGGAGACGGAGGCGAAGAAGAGCGGCCCGTTCAACACACACACATACACACACCAAATGCACGGCGGTTGCTGCAATCTTTCTCGCGCCGTATTCCAATTCGCTGGCGACGTCGGCGGCGTCTGTTGTCGAGGGTTGGTGGTCCCGGTCGAAACGCGCCGGCGAAGGGCAGGGACAGGGCGAACAAAGCGTAAACCCCGGAGCCGAACCTCCGACACGGCCCGATGCGAACGTTGGCAAGGGAAAAGTAAGACATTAACAGAAATAATCTATCCCAGCCTCTTTGGGCTCCGTAGTGGTGGTGGTTGCCCGTTGGGAGAAATGCTCCGTACGTGCATGTGTGTGTGCGGGTCCGTCCCGGAAGGGCTTGAGTGTTGGGTTTTTGGGTTTTCGTGTCCGCCGTGCTTCTCTTTTCGCCCTAATGCCGACGTCTCCGCATGAACTTTGAACGGTTCAGGCGAAGACGATGTCACCGGACCTCGGTTCGCATTCCGCGGCCCGTGTCGGGGACGGTGCGCCGGTGGCTGATGGCTCTATCTTGGGATTAGGGTAAAATTTATGACCCACAGCAACGAAACACGGGGTCTCTGGTCGCTGGAGCGGACCCTAAAAAGTCTCCCAGCCTTGCGGACGGGGGCCTACGCGGTTTCGTCACGGCGTCACCCCCGCCCGGTTTTGTATTTCTTTTCGGGAATTCCAACGCCCGAAACGTCGTCCCGTGTGCGCGTTCCGCCGTCGGACGAGCTCGGGACGTGCAAGTGTTGCGGAACGTGCATGAAACTTCGCGATCGCAACTGAATGAAATACGCCGACCTCGTTAATCGGTGCCTTGACTGTGACTTCGCCGATGCTCCAGCAGGGGGTCCGCTTCCGACGCTGAACCGCGGAGCGTTTGGGAACCCGGTCACACCGAGCAAGCCCGTTCAATTTTACTAACAATTGGAACAGCTCGCGATCGACGGTACAACACCCCCTATTTGGGGATATTACGTGCCCGGTGTTTGTTATGGGCGACGAGGGGATTGGACCTGACCAGCCTGAGATCGTAGATCATCGACGCGCCAGACATAGCGCGCAAAACGTGCCGCTTGTGTTCGCGAGTGCTACGATGTCCTCGTTATAAATCATTCGTTCCACTATTGGAACTACCCGCCAGCTCTTTCAGGTCTTTTTTCTGGTCTACTACTACTGCAGTCCAATGCTACAGAACTTTCGATTGGGGGATTTCTATAGCCTGCCGCTTCAAACTTAACCCACCGTCCAATTTGATTACATCTCGGGCGACGATCGGTTGTGGTGTTAGAATTTAAGCCAACGTTCTAAGGCCGTGCCGTAACGAGCTTGTCCTGTGCGGACATCTGGTGAAGGTAGTCGCTGTCACCCATTTGCATTAACGCCAAACCAGTGATTTGTGTTTGTCGCAGACCATGTGTTGTGTTGTTATATTTTTTTCGGGTTTCCCTGGTCTCCAGCGTTAATCATGACTCTCGTCGTGTGGTTGATGCCAGCGATCGGTTCGGTATCGCGCACGATTAGCAGGACACGCCGGGATTATTAATCGTTTTGCCAATGAGTACTGGCAGGCCTGCGAAAAGCGAGAGAGAGAGAGAGAAACACGATCGCCTGCAACGGCATGCTCTAACTAGTCTTCGCAAGCTTTTCGTGTAAGCTCTCCCTTGAGTGAGCCGCTGCGAAAGTTTTGCCCACGTAAACTATCAATTTAAGCGCTATTTTGGACCGCGGGTTGTGTATGCCGTTTGAATAGAACTGTTGTACCACCCGACAAAATGGCTACGTCCGAGTGGGTGTGACTCATATCTTCGGATCGCTTTCGAAGGTATTGGGTCCCGACCTTTAACACATCTTTTCAAGAACGAAACCCCGCTGGAAACAAGTTTCACTCGCTCCGGCGGACTCGGTCAGACACGAGTCAAAAGCTAACGATCACGTCCTGTTTCTATGCTGGAAGTGGAGCAGCAAGCGCGTGGAATTAAGCGATTAAAGTTAGAAACAGATTTTTTCCTCGTAAAAACGACCTATAAAATGTAGTAGAAATTCATAAACTCGCTCCCACCACACAAAGTGTGGCCTCCTGCCCTTCGGGAATGCACACACCGCAAGATCGCTTTGTTGTGTCGGTGTCGCGTGAGCATTGTACGCGGGGTAGCTTATTCGATCGCTCGCTAAAACATGTCGATCAATCGCAAAATTGTAAACCACGATTCGATCCCGCGGGCGGGGGTAGAAGGAAAATGGCATGGAAAATGGCAGAAGTAAACATTCGCCACACTGGGGCCGGATATTTATGTTTACGCCGTGGCGTGGTGTGTGCCGCTGTCGGTGATATGTTTTGATTGTGTGCCAACCGTCGTTTCACGAGATGCTTCTGCCGGCTGCTGACTGACTGACTGACCGACTGGTGGCGGCGCGAATTCGCGCCTCGTGCGACGAGTGATTATTATAATTTAAATATTTAGCTCAAAGTGCTACCTTCCAGCGATTGGGTTACAATTCGATATTGGCAAAAACCAACACCAAATCCTGCACCGTCGCGACAACTAGGCGGCAAGGGGAAAGCATCGGGGATGAAAAGGGGATGTTGAACGGAAGCAAACAACACACACACTTACACAAAAAAAAATGCACAAATCCAGTTCCCTAGCGACGGTGACGGACCAGGCACGAGCCAGGCCCTAGTAAATGAGCGAAATAATTAATCGTCAGCATTTGTGTGCTCGCAAAATTTAACCTCGCAACTCGCAAGCGTAACCGAAGCGTTTCGGCGTGTCGGCCGTGAAGATGACGGGACGAAATGCAGCAACGGACGGTGGCAATAAAAAGATCGTACCCGCGCGTGCACGCGGAAGGAAGCCGGCTGGCTTGCGGCAAATTTGGTTGGCAATGTTTGCAATGGAATGGAACGAACCGAGGGGGTTGAGCAATTAAACCTTTCAACGGTGGCGCATCTCACTGGTGCAGGGCTTTTGTGTGACGTGCCGGCTGAGCATCTTTCCTTTGATGGTCTTTGATTTTTTTTTCTCCAGCCGACTTTCTCTTCCGACTGGTGGTGCTCACTACAAACGATGTTCGGAATATGTGATTCTCATTGACGTAAAATAATGTTCATCTTTTAACGTAGTCGATGAGTTTTCTCGGCTCTATTACCTCCGCAACAATGTCTTCTGTCCATCATTCTATTTTCCTGTTCTTTTTGCTGTATGCTCAATTGTCTATTATTTTGTTTTATTGTTATTTTGTTGCTAGTTTTCTCGCTCTTGCTCGAATACAGTGTCAGTCAGCCAGATTCAGCTTAAGAATTTTATCGATAGTAGGCTAATTGTGTAGTATTAAAGAAATATGACATAGTTTACGCGTTGCAATTAGCAAATGTAATCATAATCTGCAGAAACAAATTCCACCATAAATTGTGCGTTGTCGTCTGGGTAGGCAAATTTATGTTAATTAAATCATTCCACAAATTCCCCGAGCCCAGGGCCTCGATCGAACGGTACCGATGGCACGGTTTGCGGGCAGTGTAATCACATCGGCATTATTTACAGTAATGACTTCGAGACGTAGTTTATCCCTCCGAGGTAATGATTCCATCAAAGAGCTTGGCAACGCTAATAATGTTCATATTCCAATCGACCGTTTGTGCGAGATGCACCGTGTTAGTGTCACTGCAGTTTACTGCAGCCCAATGTGGTAAAGTAGTGTGCTTGACAGTTACGATGCGTGGCCAATGTCTAGGATGGCGCCCGTCTTTGGTCGTGACCGGTGCGAAGTGAGAAGAAAATTTCCACTTCCCATACGTAATTTGTGCTGCTTAATGTAGCTTGGAATTGCAAGTGAATCATGGGCTAGTCCAGTCGTCGCCGTCGCCGTCGCCGTCGTCGTCGTGTTCTTCCGTCGTTCTCGGGTGCATGTCGTGTGAAGCACGGTAAATCTCACTCAATGGAGCGTATATCCGACGAAGCGACGAGGTTTGTGTGGGTTTGTTTTGAGGAGGATGCTGGAAAAGAGTACGAACTAGAAATCAGATCGTAATGGCTGTGTCTTTTGTGATTGAGCATTCGTAAATCGGACGTATCCGCTCGTAAATCGCTTGCACGTGGGACGTTTGGAACCAAATTTTGGCAGAAAAAATATGTTTCGATTAATAAAATCACGCCTGTGCTACTTAACAAGGGATGTAGAAATTAGACAATTTGTTTACGGCAACCAAAATTTTGTTGATAAATTAATGAAAGTTACAATCATCTATTTGTTATCTTGATGCGTACTTGACGTTGTTGCTCAACAAAATTTTATGGAATAAAAAACCATCTCAGTACGAATGTATTTTTTATTTTCTGTAGAGAACGAACCGAACCGTAAGAGATAGTGTGTACTTATTCCGTACTTCTCACGCTTCCGTAGGTCAGTGACGGTGGGAACGATCGGTAGTTCTCGGGAGGGCTCGACAGGGTCCAGGGTGCTCGTAGAGGAGCAAGAACTTATCATCTGCAATGTGGTTTCCCATACCATGCATTTCCCTCTAATCGGCCCTCCAACTCTCTTGTGTGACGGACTGCCGACAACTGCATCGGAACGTCACCATTGGGTGTAAGGGATCGTACATTTGCATCGGCGCGGTTGATGACGACGTGTGATGACCGGTGCAAACGTACCGAAGATGACCCGAACATTCGAATGGGGCGAATCAAAACCGGGCGATTCCAACAAATGACGACGTCCAAACATGCGTGTCGTTACGAGGTTGTTGGCTGTGGACGGTCCACGGTTTGGAACCATATTTGGCGCACACGAGCCGACTGATGATGGACACACACACACACACACATATACACTCACTTACATATTCACGCTCGCCACTATTTGTATTGCTGCTGTTGGTGTTGTTGTTGCTGGGACGTGCGAGACCACCCGGTACGCGGTCTTATGTCGCGCATCGTGCCCGGTACGGTAGAGCGAAGCGGCCGAAACGATCGCACTCCCATTGTGGTCCCCTTCACACCGATGTGTGCGTGTGTGTTTCCCATCTGCGGCAGGCCCGCGGGCAAATTCGAACGATCGAGTTGTGGCTGTTTGCTGCTGCTGCTGCTGCTGCTGGAGTACCCTTTTTTTTGTGGTCCACATCGTCATCCGTGTGTTTTGGTTGTCAATTTGCTACCCTTGTTGTTCCCTTCATCACCGCCCTCTGTTGGCTGTGCTGCAACCGGAGTGAATTGGGGTGTCGGACGTGTTTTAAATGGAGCACTCCATTCCAAATACAGCACCACCCGTCGTCTGTTTGGTTGATTGGCAGTGGTTTGGCCAAGGGTTTCCAAAGGGGTTCCTGCTCGACTAACTGGCGCGGACGCTGCGACAAAATAATGCTGATGATTTCCTCACAAAAATCTTCACCATACGATTTAAGAGTTGAATCGTGGAAATATTATTAAGGGAGCAAACTGTTTCCACCAACTAATTAGCTTTCGCATGGAGAAACCTTTTTTCAAATGCATGAGAACGTCATGACAATAATTAAAAAACCCGGAAAAGTTTTTTGACTCTTTTTCTGTGGTGGGACTCGAACTCGTGTGCAGCGTGGTGCAATATACTCGTCGGTCGTACACGGCCGTGAAGGTGTTTATTGGTAGGGGCGTTAATTCTTCATCACAACGAGCGCGTACTAAACCTGCTGACGATTTACTAAGCAATGTAGGGAAGTGTACACCATAAAATTTGATCGAAATTTGCATAAACCCATGAATCTCGTGCATGAACACGCACTCGATCCTGTTGTAACGCACGCCGCGCGCGTGTTCTTAGTGGTACGCAGCAGCGTTACGATCAATTACTGGCGTTTCTTTTTACGAGGCGTTCCACAGGGGCACAAAATCAGGGCAATGCGTGGAACCGAGGAAAGGAGTCGTTTGTGTGTGCGTGTTGAATATTATGCGTATGTTTTCATTCCGGTTCCTCCCCGGGCGCACCCGTCTTCTTTCCCACACGAACCGCGCGACCTTACGCTGACGGGCGGTGTAGTATGTGTGCGTGTTTTGAATATCGTAGTGTGTGGTACAAGAGTGGAAACCGATGCTGGTTTCGTGGGGAGCGGGTGTAGAGCGGATCGGGGGAAGGTTACTCTCGGCACGCTGCGGTAGGTCCAAATATCAGATTAAACAATTCCTTCATCCGCGTCCGCTCGTCCGCCCGTCCGGTTCGTTCGTCTGCCATTGCTCCGTGGTTGAGCCGGCTTCTGGGCTCTGGCTCTTCTCCCTCTCACGCACACACACACACACACACACACACACACACACACACACACACACACACACACACACACACACACACACACACACACACACACACACACACACACACGCATAGACTGTCGGTCTCGCTTCTTTGTAGCGTATTGCGTGGCCAAGCAATCACCATCTCCCCCCCTCCCAGGGAGAGATGTTTTGAAGAAGAAGATGTACGAGACACGCGGTGGTGCTTTCTTGAAAGAGCGTGGACCGCATTTTTCGAATCGCGCGTACCGTGTTTTTTGTCGTCATCGTCGTGTCGTCTTGTCGTCATTCCACGATCGTACGGTCGCCTCGCTCCGGTGCCCTTACTCGTTTCTCCTTTGGACGCGTTCCCCTCCCTCCCCCGCGCCTCCCCTTCGCGCCCATCATCATCGAACGGTGTTTTCATTCAGTGTTTAATTCGTGTATTTCGTTTTTGTTATTTCAATCTTGCTGTGCCGTGTATGTGTGTGCGTTGTTTTTTTACGATTACGATCGCGCCGAGCTTACAAACCCCTAAAGATGCTGCGGTTCCGGTGCCGGAAATGATACCGTTTGTTGAAACCGATTTGCGGAATGCGGACGGGGCGGGTTTCGGTTTTCGAACGCACAGCCTCGGTGATCTCGATCTTTCGGTCGACACCGCCGCAAACGAGCCACTAAAAACATGGTGTAAATCTTGCGCCGCCGTACACCGGGCGGGATCCTAGAACCTCCTAGCC
This sequence comes from Anopheles farauti No. 4, assembly GCA_000956215.1. NCBI lineage: Eukaryota > Metazoa > Arthropoda > Insecta > Diptera > Culicidae > Anopheles > Anopheles farauti No. 4. The sequence continues at coordinate 20,959 of JXWZ01006960.1, read as the reverse complement.
GGTAGGAATGTTGTTGTTGTTGACTGACGTGCGTTTCCCACCAAGGTTTCCCACCTTATCGTCGGGTCCGGCACCCTCTCAGCCCTCCCCCGGGCTCCTGCCGCAATTAACGACCAATTCACAGTTCCGCTCAATTTATCGCCAGCCGGGAAAGTGTGAAAAGTAAATAGTGCGAGCGTGGTGTGTGGTTGGATTTTTCTGGGTTGAATAAAAACGAAGGTGTTAGTAGAAGAGCTAGGGAGGCTGCGATACAGCTCCAGAGTATGCTTTCCTGTGGTGATGCATGTTTGGTATTGATAAAGTTTCTGCATTAAAAAAATGAAACATTCTTGCAATCGTACAGTAAATTTTTTCAATAAAACCCAAAAGCGAACCAAATCTGTCAAAAAAATAAATAAATAAAATAAAATAAAACATCACAATTAGCCCCACATACAGCCGGTCTACTACACGTGCAGCACTCGATGGGAACTGAGGAAAACGATAAAATAAACCGGAACCGTTCAAAGCACCATCCGCTCACCAGCGTGCGCTCCGTCATTCCCCGATCGCTATTACGCTCCTGCGGGTTTGTGTGATGGCTTCATCTCTCGTCGTGGCGTGCGACCACACCGGCTCCGTGGGCTCTGCGTGATCTTGGGCGGCCGGCCACGGTTGTTGTTCTACTAAATAAGTCATTACCGATTCACCGGTTCGCCCTGTCGGTGATTTCGTTCTTCTCCATCCTTCTCCACTGGGACGCGGTTGGGGCCGAAAAGAGGGTAGAAGGGATGAAAAAAAAAGCACAACAATAAGCGATACCACCCCAGACGAAGGCCAGATGAACTCGCCCCGTTTGTACCCGGCACCCGTGGAATGAAGGACGCACAGAGGAACTGAAGAATAGCTGATGATTTTCTTCACATCGGTGAACGAATCTTCCCTCGTCAACCTTTTGACGGTGCACTGTGTGGAGAGATGAGGTAGAATAACAATAATTACAAATAATATTTTAATACCCTGTTTTTTTTTTGTAAACGCAAAACTAAAACCATCTTTGTACATTTTCTACACTAAAAAATTGGGCACGGCAAACTTCAATCGCTCAACACGGTTATTAGTTTCGCTAAAGCGCACCCCGTTCTGTTATTGTACTAACAAAAATTCAGCTTGAAATTTTAACCTAAAAATTTACTTCGCTCGTAGTGGGAAAGCCAAATTAGGAAAGTCACTGTAGTGCTAGTGCTTAAAATTATGAAAAGCTGTGCCAAACTGAGAGAATGCAATGTTTTTACCTGGGAAAACGCTAAAATGTAGCTGTATCTTTCTTTCTCTCTCTCTCTCTCTCTCTCTCTCTCTCTCTCTCTCTCTCTCTCTCTCTCTCTCTCTCTCTCTCTCTCTTATGCCGAGTGTTGTATGTTGAATGTTTGAAATCTCAATCAAATTCGATAAGGTAATGGATAATTAAAATTATAATATTAATTGCCTTTACTTATGCGCCTCGATGATTGGTCCTACTTTGCACCATAGTGTTTTACGCCCTGTGTCGATCTCTACTTCTCATTGCCCGCGGGAACTACAACGATCATGATGATGATGATGATGATGATGATTTCTCCATCCATTCAGGCGCAGCGTCGTGGGATGTTCGCTCGCCCAGTCACCGATTGGTGGGGAATGCTCCTTGGGCGGTCGAGCGCCGCCGGGAGTAGTAACAGCAGATTTATTGTTATTCATTCTTTTCGGCGCTCACTGTTTCTGTGTATGTGTGCGCGAGGCAGTTGTTGTTGGTGTTGTGTTGCATTCTCCTTCATCTCGCCAAGGAGCACTATTACTAGGCACGATCACTCTCCACTACCGTAGTTATACCTTCCTACTGTGGCGCGGTGGTGGTAGGGCGACGTGGATAGACGACCCCATCAGGTGCGGTAAAGCAGGAGGGAAGGAAGGCGTAAGAAATCCTCCGGGAATGCCGTACCGTGCGGGTGCACCTAACGAGCGGGCGGGGTACCGCGCAGAATAAACGTCTTAATTATATTTTATTTCTTCATCGACCGGAACCGCCGGGGCCGTTCGATCGGAGGAGGGGATTTTTTTTTCTGTATATCCCGTGTGTGTGTTTGTGTGTTGTTGAAAGGTGGGCAACAGCAGCAGCATCAACCTCCATTATGCAGCGAAGCTCCACGGGGAAGACGTGAAGAGCAGCGAGAATGAACGTAGCGTTTTGGTGTTTTTTTTTTCCTACCCTTCTTACACTCCTCTTCCTGTGCGGGGTTTGTGTGTGGCGCTTCGTGGAATGGGGGAAAAAAACCCCGAGAAAAAAAAAACGTGAACGGAAGAGATCAAGCTCAATTTCTGATCAATTGGCCGTCGCCGCCATTCGACGCCAGGGAGTCGCGCGGGTCACGCCGATGGCCGTCGGGATTGGTTGTAGGGGTGCTGCGGGTTGCTTGTGCGTGTTGTTTGTTGTTCCCTTTTCCTTCCTTCATTTGGGTCATTTTGTGAATTCGTCATCGTTTTCCTCTACCCCCCGGGCAACGGCAGCTGCACGGGAAGCTGTAACGAATGCGCGCGAGCACGACCACAGAAAACCACCGTGCACACACGCAAGCAAACACACACACGAAGGCATGCTCTCAGGAGCACGTTTCGGGATGTGAAATGTACGAAATCAAAAATCGATTAATGTTTTTATTTCGATCGATTTTTGTGACTCGATTGATCATGTTTTTTTAAACATAAATCTAATAGTTTTTTTTACTGTATAAAAACTATGAAAAAACCTGTGTTTCTCTTTCTGTCAAATATCTAAATAATGGGAGATCTACTACTTTTCATAATCAAACATGTTCTTGGACACATTTTTATGTGAAGCACTTGAAAATGTTTTTATTTTCATAAATTTTGTACAATTTTAAATTCTCTTTCACGATTTCACGATCGCGAAGAGTTTGCTCTTCTTGCTGCAAACTGTAATTGCGCCTTCTTTCTTTACCATATTCCAATTTATTACGGGTGGGTTCGGTCGGTCGACGTGGCCAAACAATCGATGAAAATGCCGCGCTCGTTGCTCGCGTGAGTCGGTTTTCATGTTGGCTCAACCGGGAACCTACCACGGGCTGGATGGCCCCCGGACGAAGGGATTCTGTCTGATGGATAGTTTATGCTTTTCGATTGAGACATAAGCCCTCTGTGGCGCAGCCCAACCTTTACGGTCAGCTGACGTCGATGCATTAAGGGTGGTGGCAACACTGGCACGATTTTACGATACTGGGTCGAGGTTTTTATTTTATTTGTGTGAGAAAAGTATGTTTGGTGGATTTAAATGAATACGAATGTATGTTTGAACCTTTTTCATAAATTTGCTAAAGAATTTGTTATAAATGTGAAATAATTAAATGAAGAATTTCACCACAAATTGCAGAAAACGAAACTTCCTTTGAGGTTAAAGTGAACTTCACACCGTACCGGTTGGGGGAGCCAATCACTAACTTTATCGTTTGTCATAGTGGATTGTTCTCCGGTCTTGTTTTGTTTCCGTGCCCGGTATTACTCGGCCCCCCGCGGCTGTCTCGTATTTCCTGCGCTCATGGTTTGCGCAACGGACACGGTGCCAACGCTCACAGAGAGTCCTTCGACGTGTGTGTTATCGGCGACTCATAGGATAGCTAGCGGCGGGAGGACGGGGCTAGTGGTGGCCGGAATGTATTCGACCGGGCGAGCAGACGAAAGATTACATTCTTCTTCCTTTGCTGCTGCTGCTGCTGCTGCCGATATGGGGGTGCTATTGGGTGGTGGTGGACGTACGTCCTCCTATTACAACTTTGCCATTCGTGGAATGTAGTCGTGGTGGCCGTCGTCGTCGTCGTCGCGACTTTCGTTATTTACGCCATTTCCCGTTGTCAGTCGGGCTTCGGGCCCGTTTAACCGTTTCATTCGGCCGCGATATAGCTGGCGGTGTTTTATGCGAGATGCGATCGCGAGATCCAGAGAACACTCCCGAAGCTGCCGGAAAATTGCTCTGCCTTTAAGTCGAATGGTAAAATATCTACTTTGTTTGTTACAAGTCATACGATAAAATAACTTAAATGATAAAGATTTAAACTGATATCTACTGCTCAGCGCCGGTTATATTATATGTAAAGCTCATCCTGCTCTTTATGTAGGTTGGCGTTGTGATTTTTAGTTTATGTTGTAGAAACTCACGACTTATAACAGAGGTTGAGCGGCATCTGGGTTCAAATCCCAAATTTGAAAAAAAAAAATAATCTCAAAAACTTCTGCAAAACTTTAGCAATACTAATAAAACACAATTTGGATTCATCCCACCATATGTTTGTTACTGTCTCAAGATACCAAAACAACGTGGGGAAAACATTTCCTGCGACAAAAAAGGGAGGAAGAAACACATTACCCAACGCTCCAGGGAGGTTTGTGCTGCGGTCGTCTCTCGGCCTTCACTTCTGCCTCGAGCTGCTACTGCTGCTGCTGCAACAGACGAGGTTGTTTGCATCTTTTCTCTTTCATTTCGCCTTGGACCCCAGGGGTGTCGGTCCCACCGGTTGGAGCCGCAGCTGCAGCGTGCTTGGCACGGTGTACGCGCGCCCACCGGGTCTGGCATTTTATGCAGATATGGTCCCAACCATTAAAAGCGGGAAAAGCTGGTGGGGGAGAGTGAGGTGAGAAGGCAAAGCAAAGGGGGAGTCTTGCTGTTGTTGTGCTTTTTGTTTTTGCGCCGGCCGCTACCCCGCTAACTTTTGCCCGCTTACCGTGCCATTTTTCTTTCGTTTTTCCGGTCGTGCGGGACGTTGCTGCAGTGTGTTTGCGCGACGGGGAAAGGCGGGTCCGTGATTGCCCTGGTTGCCCGGTTTGTGGCTGTTGCACCCGGCTCCGGTTGCGGGTTTTAATGTCTCAATTCAATCCTGTACCGTGCGGGCCAACTGTGCGGCGCCTTTCGCACCGGTGATGAAGTTGTTTTGCTTTTTCCCGCAACAGCTGCGACCGTGGCGGCCACCGCCATCACCGCCGGCCTGTCCGCAGCTGGGTGGGCATGATTTTTCAGCGGCCGTTTGTGGAACGCGACGCGGCATGGAAAACCGTGCGCCCCACCTACGACCATTACATTACGGAGCGGCGGATTGGTGGTGGTTTTTTTTTTTTTTTGGTTTTTTGGTGCTCCCGTCCGTCCAACCGATTGCTTTGTTTGTGTTTTCCCCTTCGCCTTTTTGCCGTTGTTTGTGAAGTTTCTGTGAAGCTCTCGTAAGGGGAGGGTGGAGTGGAGATGAGAAACTTCTGGGGAGAAAAAAAATAAAACAGAAAATAATACCACCGTCTTGTGAAACGTCGTTCGTCGTCGGTTTGTCCGATCACCCACCGGATGCTGCCGGCTGTGGCGTCAGCGGCTCTCTCCCTCTCCCCGGGTACGTGGAATCCCGGCGCAAATAGACCCGCCACCGCAGTGGTGGCAGTGCCCACAGCCGCGCACACTTCCAATCAATCGAGATCTGGTGGCCAGAACCCCCTGAGAGGGCCGCGCCGCAGAGTGTGTGGTCAAAAAAGTGCGCACCGTCGGAGATGAAATGGGCTGCCATTTGATTGCTTTTCAAATAGAGAGAGAGAGAGAGAGCGAGAGTCGAGGTAGAGTCGGGGAAGAAAGGGAAAAGCGAACCTCGAGTGCTGTGTGTGTTTTCTCGGGAGTTTCGTCACGGCGCCACCCGCTGCTCCCACCACGGCATTCAATTCCGTTCGCTCGAATCGAATCGGCGGCGGCGGCGGCGTCGACTCATTCTCCACCGATTGGCCTTTGCCGTTGGACATGCCGGGTCCGGCTCACCATCACACGACTGACAGCTCAATCAGAGAGGGCTCGGCCAAGTCGAACGAACACCGAAGGGGTGGGATGAGCTGTGTGTTTAATTGGCATGTCCAACCCATCCGCCTGGACGGGGCAACATTCTTCTGCTCGCTGCGATCGACTGTGGCACTGTGGCGCAACCCGGCGACGTGGTTCACACAAATCATGCACCGACAAATGTCATCCCCCTGGGCGGACGGTTTTTGGGGTCTCTGCCCCATTTCACACGGGCGCACGGTTCGCGCCCTCATTAGCGATTCATAAATTATAAATTGTGACAATGCGCAGTGGGACTTCACACACACACGCACGCACACGACACGAACTTGCGAGGGGCGCTTGAATTTTTGCGACCAGGTGTAGGAAAGCTTTTGCATACGATCTGTAGCGGCATGGCGTATAATCCAACGCAAACGTTCGTCCCGTGAAGTAAGCGATCATCGCTCCATCGCTCATCTTCATCAAAGCCCCCGTTGGTGCGGTTTCGGAGCCGTTCACGGCCGTTGACGACAGCTCGGCAATCACGATCGATTGCGAGACATCTTCATTTTCGTGGTACCGAATCTTTTCGCATTTCAAAACAAATAAAAGTCAGACGTCTGAGCAGCACGAATGGGGAAGAACCATGTGTGGTCAGACGTCTGCGTTTAAGGAGAGCAAATGTTGAGGAAAGGCTGCTTTTTTATTTGGTTTTTGCTTCCGTTCGAGCCGAGATTCGTGACGAATTTATTACTATTTGCGTTCGGTTTCGATGGTTTGTCTGGTGCAAATAAGCTTTTGCCGGCTTTTATCATGCCATGCGAGGCTGGCGCCAGCGTTTGAGATCGAACGCTATGGTCCGGGCATTTGCTCGTTTGCAAGCTGGGCTATCGGTATTGCCTGCAAATGTGATAGGTTGTGAAGGAATCGGTGAGAGGGGATTATCCTAACATCTAAATAGGTTTGTGGAATTTACGAACGATAATAATTACCGATTTTGACTTCGTTTGATGTCTCAGTCAGTGGTGATACAGCGGTACCATGCTGTTGGAAGCTAACCTCAATAGAACTTCAGGACACACTTGGACATATTTTCTCACTTACATTTCCCTCGAAGAATACCATACGTGCCGAAGCTCCAATGAATGTCCAATGGAACTCTAGTCCTTATTTGAAACAAAGTCTCAGCTCTCGTGTCAGGTGAGCCTATATCTGTGGGATACTAAACCAATCCCGCAACACAGCGACGCTTGTGTCTGCTTTCATATCAAGAAGAGACAGGATCAGGGTCGGCGGTTCCTATATTCTACTATCAGTTCTGAGCTTTCGTTTAATTTCTCCCTTCCCAACGCACATACCACCGTGGTTTGCGTCCAGCAACCGACACCGGACATAACTTAACGATTAAAGGATGGATTAACGAACGCCCAACAATCGCGGGCTATAAATTTTCCCCTTTTTCCTTGGTTGCCTGGTAGGAGCGATCCCTCCAACGCCCCTCCCACCCCCCGGTGGCATATCTGTGCATTGGAGCGCGGTATTTTGTGTGGCCCTTGCTGTTGTCGTCCCCGCGTCGACAGCATCCGGAGCACCTATCCTCTAACCCCCGCTGGGGGGTGGAGGGGTAAAAAAAGGTTAATAAATAACTACTCACTGCTCTCGCTGCTCTGATGGGTAAAAGATTAAATGTGTCATAATTTATGGTCCGGACGAACGCGTGGAAGCTAGAAGAGAGCCCGTTTCCATCGCCATTGGGCTCGTTTGGGCCATGACGTTGTGTGGTCTCTCTCGCTCGTCTCCGTCTTTTTGCCTGCCTGCGTGCCGGGAGGGGGGTTGGGACCGGAAATCGGAATGAAAATATCTGTTCCACGGTGTTACCAGCGCAGATAATCCGCGCCGTTAGGCGGCTGTGTGGGCCGAAATGGGTGAGCTTCGATGTTTTGGGTTTCGGCTGCAAGACGAAACTTTATACCACTCCTCCTCGCGCTTGTTTACCACCGCACCGTTCTTCCCGCGGCGCGGCTAGCAGCCCCGATCGTTGCCCATTTTGTGTGTCGCATGTCATCCGATCGCGGCGAAGATCGATCGGGCCCGGGCGCGGTTTTTTTTCTTTTTACAGGTAAATGGTACGCCTCATGGTTGGAGAGATTACGGGGCGAAGCTGTTATTTCTCTTCCGTAGCGCGCTTCCAACATCGTACATTGTATTGGCTGGGCTTTCGGTCTTTGATTTCTTCATCCCATTGGCGATGGGGCCGGGGTAGGTTTTTCTGCTCGCCTCTAATAAAATCGTTATTCCCCGGCTTTTCTAATCCCACGTTCTGCGTTCAAACTGAAATAAATTGAAGTAAGTCATCTCGTGCCCAGACGGTGACACCTAAACGAGACAATAAATCTTTCAAAAAAAAGGAAAATAAAATAAAAAAAACAAGAGACAGTAATCTGCAGCTTTGGAGAAAGGTAAAAAAAGGTTCCGTAAAAAACACACACACAACTAATCCGAGTTTGAGAGAAATATATGCACAAACATTGTCGTGCGGCGCATGCTTCGGGCCAGCCAGCCAGCCCACACAGTTTTTTTTTTTAATTTTATTGTTTACTGTTACGGTGTGCGGTTTTTTTTTTATGCGATCCGAGCTGACAACTGGCAGAGCGCTGAGGTTCTAAATACGTAGCCGAAGTTTTCCGTTCGCCCTTACACGAGCTGGTTTCTCCAGTTGCCAAACCCTTTTTTTTTGTAACTAGGAGAAGGCGAACGCAAGAGCACCGTAATCGTGAACCGCGCTTTTGACGGACGTGACGGACGGTCGGGGAGTTTCCGTACGTGTGGCCCTGAGCGTCGTCGTCATCGTCGTTTTTTGACGTGATCTCGTGCACCCAGGGCCAGCACCAGCCGATCGTTACATTGTAGCAAAATCGCATGCTCATCTCCTAATGATGAAGAGTAGAAAGCAAACAACAAAAAAAAATCCCTCCCGGAATGCCCCGGATGCTGGTGATGAGAAAAGGGGTTTAATGTTGAGAGCGAGAAAGGGGAAGAAACGACTTGAAAAGATCCCATTCCTTAGCCGTCCGACCGCATAGCATAATTACAATCGGGAAGAGCGAACGGCACGCAAACCCACGTCGCACCCGCATGAAATCAACACTTGTTTTTTTTTTCAATACCGCTGCCGCATTAAGCACGTGTTAGTTTAGAGCGCAGCGGTCCCGCACCATTTCTTCCGTACGAGGGATCTTTGTTTCGAGTGCATTTTCACGCACACAACAGGAACAGGAACAGGAAGCCGAGCGATAGAACTGCGCAATCCCTGGGTTAGCTATCGATTAAAAAAAAACACCCCATATTTTTTCCCCAACCACCATGAGAAATGTGAGAGCCTTCATCAATCTCGATGACACATTAATTAGTTTAGCGGAGGTCCGTACCACGTCGGCGGAGGAACAAAAAAAAAAGGAAACGATGCTCGCTTTGTGCGTCTTGAAAAGGGAAATTGGAATGTGTAAATGTGTGTTCGGCAGCACGCCGCGATCCAATGGGGACGATGTTTTCGTTGGGAAGATATGGTAGAAGATCATTATTTCGAGCCTGGTGGCAGTTGTCGACATCGGCACCGGTAATGATTTCGAGCGAATATCCGGCACGAGCTGTCAGGTGCCAGGCGTCGCCTGTGTCGTACGGTCGGTTTGACAGGAGCAGCTCAAGTAAAAATCCCTCAAACCCGGTGACTGTCCGTGAGGATGATCGGCGTGTCGGTGGGAGGAGGATGTTCGAGCGGGTTTATTTCGGCGCTGTCGATCGCAACATCCGCTCGCACCAGCACCGGGATGTGTTTGATGGGCAGATAAATAAAATTTCCATTCACCAGCATCAGCTGGGCGCGCTCCCATGTGGAGTTCATCAGCTGTGGTTTTTTTTTTTGGGTTTTTTTTTTTGGATGAATAAACACTCCCCACGCGTACGTCGCCGCCTGTACGTAAATAACTTTCGGGTACATGTTTTGATGTGCGCCACCTTCAACAGCGTGTGGACGAGGACGGGACAGTGGCGCAGTAATATCGAGCCCGACCGGTTGCCCTGAAGATTGCCCTTGCGAAGACGTTCGATGGCGGCCTCTTCCCACTCGAAACCGCACCCGTTCGTGACCTTCGCGAGAGTGCCGGTGTGGTTAACAAAATTTGCATGCTACAGACCGCGTGCGCTCAGGTTCAAACTAGCTAATCACACACGTAGAGGGGTGTTTGCTAATTCGGGTAGCCGGCCGGATTTGCCTGCGTCCCTACAATCATGATAATGGAAATCATTTGGAGCAGAACAAACCCCTGTTTGGAATGGGGTGTGGAAGAGGAAGGGCCAAATTGGGTGCATGTAACGTGCGCCGTCCATGTTTCTTCCGTTTTGCTACCCCGTTTGTTCACAAAAAAAAAACCACAAAAGAAAAACCCTCTAATAGAGACATTGCGTTCGTTCGAATGACGGTTTTGTTCGACGCAAAATTTGTGGTTAGCCGTTTTGTTTCGTTCGCTTCCAACTCGGGGTGCGTGGATGGGGGCAGACAAGTGTGAGGGAGGCTGGAGGCCGGGATCCGGGCGAACCCAAATTTGGGCGACCGCATAATTATCGTCGTGGTCCGAAAATTATGAGACGCCAGGATGAATGATGTTCGTCTGGAAGCGGGTTTTCTTCCAGCACCGAACGGACCCGCGCACACACACGCACGTTCGTCTGAGTTATGAGGCACTGTGTGTGTGTGTGTGTGTGTGTGTGTGTGTGTGTGTGTGTGTGTGTGTGTGTGTGTGTGTGTGTGTGTGTGTGTGTGTGTGCGTGTGCTTAGGTATCCTACAGCCCCGCGAGACGGTGCGACCAACCGCAACGATCGCCGTTCGCACAAGCGCACGTCCCAAAAAGAAAAAAAACACACACACGCACAAAGGGAACGAGGGAAAATTATATTAAGAAATTATCGGAACATAATTTAAAGGCGGCCGGTGCTCGGGCGGTGGTAGAAGAGAGCAAAAAAAGAACCACAAAGGCGCCCGGGAAGTATTGCCCCATCTCCTTCCCCTCTCTGCCTCTTCCCAACCACGATCGCATCATTAGCGACGGGGCTCTATTTAGGGACAAGTGGGGCGGTGTGATAGCGAACCAAAAAAAAAAAAAAACACGATCGATTAGGGCGCATCGGCCGCTCCTAATTCGTCCGCTGCTTTCGGGATTACATCATCAGGCAGCACAGCATCTGTGTCGGGCTCGGTTCGGAGTTGCGGATTCCCTCCCTCGACGTCGGTAAAATGAAGACATCTTTTGAGCAGGCAGCGATCGACTGTGGACGGCATCTGCGGCGGTTTCCCTTTTTTCCGTACCCGAGAAGAGCACACCCCAGACGCTTTTTTTCGGCTCATCTTCTCGGTTTGTTCTTCTCGGAAGATCGGACGCACCGACATGTGTATGGGATTGTAGTACAAAAAAAAAAAATACGACAAGTTCATGCGTAGGTACACGTACACATCCCTTGAAATAAACGATTTTTCAAAACAAAAATCCCAAGAACTTATGCGACCCAGGACCGACCGCGCACAATAGTGCGAGGTTAAGGTTGTTGTTATTTTTTTCGTCTCATTTTTCTTTCCACATATTTCACCGTAATTCTTCCTTCGCTACATATCCCCGGGGGAGGTCCTTTTCCGAGAGGTCGTCCTTGGACGTTTTCCTTCATATGGTCAAATTGCATTGCTGCAGCTTCACTTCTTGGGCCGGTTTGCTTCGTGCGATCGGACGAACAAGTGTGTGTGTGTGTGTGTGTGTGTGTGTGTTCTTCGGTAAAATATTCACAAGCAAGCAAAGTCTAGGATTGTCATCCCGTTTAACACGTGTTTCCCCGACTGACTTAGGATTCTACGCACGCAAGCATATCCATAAGAATATGTTCGCGTACAGTTCGTGCCGTCGGACAAACGACGAACGAATGGTGTGATCCGAGCGGTGGAGGCACACCGGCCCCCAAAGCGAAGGCTAGCTAATTGCTAGGTAAGGAGCATAAATTTCCTTAATTTCCTAGAATTTGACACAATTTCCAGGAAACCCGGTCCCCGGGGAGTTTTGGTTTTTTTTTGTTTTTCTTTCCCGTGTGCGTGTGGCGGCGCACCTTCTACGGGGCAATTGATTCCCGCGTTGGACGCAAACGGGCAGGATCAGATGGGGATGTGGAAGAAACAGAGAGAGGGAAAGATCGACCACAGCCCATGCTAGAGGGGCCACACGCCGGGGCACGCACGTACAGCAAACGAACGAAGGCAACGAGCCAACAGAGAAAAAAAACTTCTCTCCATCCTCATCTATCCCACCTCTCCCACCCTCCAGTCGGTGTACACTCTTATTATGATGACCGTACCGAAAGGCGACAAGAGGCGCGGCGCGCGGGGGCACACCTGACGACGTCTTTATTTACCCTTCCGCCCGTACGGTTCGGAGCTTCGCGCTCACGCCTCGCGGGCACTCGGCAAACGTGGACTGCTGCCGCTGCATGGTAGGAGGGCTTCAAACAACCGGTTCACTATAATTTTCCCAAACCAAATCAACTTTCCTGCGCAGCAACCGCCGCTGCGCGACCGCCACCGGCGAAGTCCCGGTAGGGTGAGGTGAAATGATCACGAACGACCGACGACGACAGTGGACCACTCGGTTTTTTTTTTTTTTTTTTTTTTTTTGATGATCGGTTGATGAAGTTGTGTCCAGCATCTGAGAGAGTGAAATAAATCCGTTACGCGTTACGAAGGGAAATTCGAATCGCCGCGTTCCACCACGGATTATTTTCTTCCACCGCAGCGAGAGCAACGAGATTATTGCGCTCGTCTTCTAGAAGTGGAAGATGTTGCTTTGCCGGGTGCGTCTCCTTTCGGGCGATGAAATCGAGAGCCGCGGGATCGTAAATATTAACATGCTTAATCAATTAACATATAGAAGAAAAAATGGCTGACACAGCATAACTTAATACGTCCATACGTTGCCACGTGTGCGCACGGTCGGCTGCGTGAGGCAAAGATTTAACAAAGCGATTTACACATTAATGAAGACGTGTACCGCAACCGAAAATAGCGTGCTCCCAAAAAAAAAAATAAATAAAATGCGTTTGGTAGAAAAAAAAACGGACCAAAGGCTCCAGCCTCCGGCGGTCGTTCATTAGTGCGTGAGGCCTCTCCGGGTTTCCCGCTTCGCGATTAGGTTGGGATCGCGGTCGAAAAGCTCGCCCAAAACGTATCCGAAGGTTCCGAAGAAAATGATCGGAATGTGCTCGCTGTCTTGCGCTGCTCCAAGCGACCAATAATCTCGACAACAACAAAAAGCCTTACTCACAAGACGCATTCCAAACGGCTGAACCTCCGGCCGAAACCCGAACGTACACATCTGCTGCTAATTGAGAGATTTCGTGGAAGCACGAGAATGCGATGGACCAAAAAGTAAAAATAAAAACAAAATCGAATAACACGTTGCCACACTTGGGGCGAAATTCTAAAACGTTTGCCAATTTTCTAACATCCTGTTTCCCCACCGAACGAGGCGAACATTAACCCTCATCACCCTCATTCGGGATGCTCCTCATTTGAGGACTGCTTTATTTGCCTACCGGTGGCTACCCCAAGCAAAAAAAAAAATCATACCCGCTAAAGATTGGATTTCCTTTCATTTTATTTCCCCATTTTTTTCATCGTCCAATAATTTTGCAATAAATCATCCAACCCCTCACGCGTTTTTTTTTGGTTTGCGTGGAGTAGAACCGTGCTACAAATTATATTCCGGCGCGCAGGATTCCGGGCACATGATTTGTGTCGGCAGCCGCCACCGCCGCCAGAGGGCCAGCCAAGCAATTGTTATAGGTTCGGGTTTTTTTTAGTGCGATTTATTCCCGAACCTACGGCGTTGCATTAATTAGCAGTAAAAAGATCGGTAATACATTCGTGCTTTTTTTTTGCTGCCATGTTGGTGTAAGTTAAAAGCTCGGCATGCTTTTCCGTGCGTGCAGTGGCGAAAGACGCATAAGAGTTTGGCACATATTTTGAAGCATTAGTCGGGCATGCGTTTATGGCGCAGCAAAGTCAGGCTCATTATTAATGCCCGAAGGTCGTCCCTTCCGGCGAAGGTTTCGAAACCGAAAAAAAAAAACGCTCGTAAACGGACGATAAACGAACGACCCGAACGCGTCGAGTTTCGGGCTCGGGTGGCGGCTACCAAAAAGGGATAATCGGATTGGTGCGATGGGATTTTCACCGTCCCAAATCCCAAGGCCAAGGACAGTGGGGGGGAGGACAGGACCCGGGGTTTTCGCACTCATAAAACGGTCCTCGCCCGGGTGCAATCAAAACAGTAAACCAGTTTTAAAAGTGAGTTCGTCACCGTTGAAGAGTGCTCATGTTTTCCATGTGTGTCTCTCCGCTGGAGGAGCCTCGGACGGCCTCGGCAGGGGCTCTTCTTCAGTATCCTTGGGCAGGGGGAATATGTAGGAAGCAAAGCATATTTTCCACCGATTCGTTTCGCAGCCCGAACCGTCCTCCGTCCGTCCGTCGTGCCTGCACGCGCTGCTGGAGATGCAACCCGTCCCACGACCGCTAGACTCAAGAATGCTTGGAAATAATACCACACACGCACACATGGGATTGCTAGTAGTGGACTCGGCCCGTATGTGTGTGTGTGTGGTCTACGTTCCTGGAAGTAGCTAAAGTAAACGACAAGAACAAGCTCGATCGCAATAACCATAAAGTAATCGGCCGACTCCCCCCTATAGGTCCGACGGCGGGACCTTCACGTCGTTTGGGCTGGTCGGACTTCGGACTGACTCCGATTTGTTTGCATCGTGATTTTGGGCCCGGATCTACACGTAAAAGCGTGCCCAGTTTCTGTGGGGTGTGGCCCACTCGCATGCCCACCCGTGATAGGGTTTCTCGCTTTCCGTAAGATGTCTCCGGTGTTTTTTTTCTTTTTTTTTCGAAACGGTTTTCCTTCCTCGGTGGTCTCTCGACCGTGTGTGGTTCGATGAAGGACGTTTCACGCGCTTATCAGCGTGGTCTAGTTCACTCACCCAAAAACCCGATCGCAGCCGCGGGACCTCCCGCTGGCGTCCGCCACGATTTAGACGCTCATAAAAGCGCGGCGAGTTGAACATTTAAAATAAAGAGAAAAAAAAACCCAACAACATTGAAGACCAACGAGCATTATTATAGGCCCGGAGACGCACTCCGGTTGGAGTGGTTTTATGTAGCCTTATCCGAAAGCCTTCAGATGGCCCGGCATGCATGGGTCTCGTCAGCGTTTCGTTCCGATAAAAAGTTTAGGAGGACGCGCATAAAGATCACCATAAAACAGGCCCCGGTCTTCCCACGTGGGTGGGAAGAGAACACGCGAAGGAGCGGAGAGACAGAGAGAGAAAGAAAAAGGGAGAGATAGAGAGAACGAATACGACAAGCACAGGGTTCGCGGGTGGTCCGTAAGGCTCACAATCAGTGCTTCGAATCGTCTGCGCGGCCGTAACGTTGCCTCTCCCGTCTGTGTATCAGTTTCAATGTCTCTATTAGTGTGCTCCGTCCCTGTCCCCGGGGGCCGTAACGCGCCCGGACCGTTGAACGGAACGAAATAGCAAAGATCATTTATTATCGCAGCAGGTTGCAAACGCTCGCGCGTTTCGCGCTTTCCAGAAGCAGTGCGCGTTTGGCATTCCGAGGGATTAGGGAAGAAACCCGAGGAGTTCGCAAGACGATCCCGCTTTTTTGGCATTCGACATGCTTTGGGCCGGAAAATTAGAGATCCATCACATGCTGGTCAGAGTAACGCTGCCATAATGCGAAACCGCGGGAGATAACGAAACTGCTGCCAGCTGCGGCAAGTTGTTGCCTGGGAGCCACCAGCTCAGCTTCCTGGAAGAAAGGAAGTCATTAAAAGTCGACCGAACGTCCAGTTTAAAAAAAACGCAAAAACCTTCTCAGATTACCACGGCGTGTGTGTGCACAAGGTTTTGGTGTGTTCTTTAGCGTTCATTTCCGCTGGTTGGCAGTAGGCAAAACTTCGCTTACGATATCGCCGGGTCGCGAACGGGGCGTTAGGAACCGTGTGGCAACATCAAACGCGCTTGCAGAAAACCGAACTCCCGCACCCGGCACATGTGGTCGCGTTAAAATCTCGAAAGGGAGCCTTCGGTGCGGGGGGACGGCAGCAAAGAAGAGGATGCCATCTTACGTGTGCCGGATGGGTCGTGAAGTGGGCCTCGCAACTCAAACGATCGCTCGTCGTTACAGTCAATCTCATCCGGAACACGGACGGTCGTTGAAAGCGTTAAACATGGTGTAACGATAGCACGATTTATGACCCAAGCAGACCGAGATGAGGGAAGGGAAAACGCGTGTGTATGTAAGAGAGAGAGAGAGGGCCGACCGGACGCGGGAACTAGAAGCGGATGTTATTTTTACGAATTTCTTTGAATTTTCACGTCCATCCCCCTTGCGGTGACTGCGGTTCCGAGCGGGCTGGTGCCCAGATGTTGCGACTTGTGGAGATTGTTGCTTGTTGCTTGTCGTTAGGCCCCTGAAACGCTAGATGTAATGTCCGTGTAGCAGAAGACCTCAAACCCGATAACTAACGCATCATTTTCCTCTCTATTTATTCTCTTTGTAGGTAAGTCAATCGAAGTCACCAACCACCAACGACGAAAGGATGGAAATCGTGTCATCATCATTCGACGGAAACCGTAAATGAAATCGTATCACGACAATTGATTCTTTGACGATCTTGGAGAGATCGTCCCGGGGGGACATTCGAGAAGACGGGAAAGACACTCACACTATCGCATCAAAGACAACATTAATGAACCCTGAGTACATACTACATTGTGGGTAATTAATGCCCATTACCCCAGGGCCCTTCCCAGCGTTCGCATTGCGTGCCGTTCGGTTGAGCTCACCATTGACTGGGCGCGACGACCGCTGGACTTGAACGTTGGCGATGGATCGATGGAAGCATCGGTGACGGTGACGGAAACGAACGCCAACGGCAATTATGCGTGTTTGCGTACACAAAACAACACCATTTACACGTACACCGACGCGTGTGTGCGTGTGCCACAGCCGGGTTTCGACCACACCAAACATAACTCCATCTGTGGGAACGGAAATGAAGAAAAACATGTCCACCGGGGGGACACCCATTCATGCTCGTCGTCGCCTTGCCCTGCACGACCAGCCGCCCATAGAAACCCGGTGCCGTTTCGCTTTTAGCTGCTTGTCGCTAGTTCCGTCAGTGACCCAACGTCCAGCGTTCGGGTTTCCTGCGGCGTGGCATCGCTCGCTGCGGTGATAGTCTGTGATTTATATCGCACCAAGGCGGCGAAGGAAAATGCGTGCGACGGAGCGACATCCGATCCGCGATGGGGAGCCAAAAACAAAAACAACCACCCCACAATTTTTAGGACCTACACATTCATCGCGCGTCCCGATTCGGGGTCGGATACACACTGGCAGTGCAGACAATGGCGGCGGTGTGCTATCGGTTCTTGGAGATCGACACGTGCTGTGGCAAACCCCGAATCAGCTCACTTTTGTGCTGCTTTCCTTACCAAGCATTCCAAGCACTCACACAGCGTGTTAGATCATCGATTGTTGCTAGCGGTGGGTTCTTCGCGTACGGCTCTACCCACCCAACAGCCATTCACTAGCTTTCTCCGCCCGACGCTCCGTGCGACATCTCTTTTTTTCCCCGCGCGCGCAACTCGCGGTTTCGATTAATCTTCCGTTTGCTCAACGCACCGAGGCCCTTTTTCGGGTCCGCTTGATGGGAGCGGGGAACACGGAATTCCACCGGCTCGCTTTGCTCACGGGGATCGGCCCTACGCTTGATTGATTGCTAGCCCGATTCGCAATCCGCCGAGCGCCACGCCGCCCGAAGATTAAGACGTAAACATTTGTTTTAATTAAGATGTTCCCAGGTCGGTTGGGCGTACCGAGGCCCGCGTGTTTCTCTATTTCTCTATGCCTATTTTTTATGGCCGAACTTGTTATCCGGCACCAAGTTGTACAGTCCGTGGAACCGTGTCCATGACTTCAGGGAACTGTGGAATTGTTCCGTTGCTCCTCACCTCGCAACCGTGTGAAACTTGGCTGGTGTGGTGTAGTGAGGCGAAAGAGGAATGCCGTGTGTGTAGGACTTGATCGGTCCTGTAACTTGATCTCCTCTCGTACGCAACTGCAAATCTCACTCACCTCCAGTATGGCGCGCTCTCCCAACATCTAAAGAAGATCCAAGTCAAACGAGATTCCGTACGCAATATGGTGCGGCAGGGCTCTCGCGTCAGCAACAACCCATCCGTGAGAACCTCCCGAATTACGCGTAAGCACAGCGACTCATACGGAAGCTGCTGTGTTTTGCGAACTGATTGATCTTTCATCCATGAACCGCGCACGCTTTCCAGATGTTTCGCTCCCGGACGACATCTTTTTTGCCTTTTTAGTTTTTTTATGTACCTGTATTCTCCGCCTTTGACGTTTAAAGTTCCTCTACGTCCACCTTCCTGTTCTGGGTGGTCGCAAAAGCAAACCGTTGCGTAATCCAACACCGACGACTTCGGCGGCATTCAAATCGAAGAAGATCCCGGTCACCCACCGTGCGACTCCCGGGACTTCCTAGCTCCTTAATCGCACCATTACACACGGTTGAAACAGGATAACGTACCGGGCCAGCTGGCGCTGTCGGTTGGGGATTTCGTGATTTGTTGAGAAACCTGATACTGTCCCGAGTCCCGGAGCGGTGGACGGAGTCCAGTTGGTTGGTACGATTTTCCAGTCGAGTAACCAAAATCACGGATCGGTTGTGCAACTTGAAACCGTCCTCCGCAGGGAGGTAGGTCTCTTAGCTCTTTTCCTTAGCCTTCTTGCGTTAGGCTTACGCGCAACCTTTACCACCGCGTGGAATGCTTCTCCAAGCGTATTCCAGGTAAAGGTTAGCTGCGGTCTACCACTACACCTGTGTGTGTGTGTGGCATATGATCATCGTGTGTGCCGGTAGTTCAATTTTAACGCTCAATTACACTTCTCGCTGTGTGTGTGTGTGTGCGCGCGCGCGAGAAGTCAATTAACCTGTACGACTGCGGTGCCCTTTTCGTTGGCCGCCATTTCCGCCACCGTCTGTTTGTGGCTCCATTCCTGTGATTATATAGTCTCCCAAGCGGTGACAGCGCCGGCTACTGCGATTCGCCGACAGGCGGCGCGCATTAAGTGAAATGTCAAACCTGTCAAAGGTAGTGATTGTTATTAACGGCCTATTTTTCTCTCCACATCTCTTTTTTTCGCAGGGTAAAGCGCGGGGGAGACGGTCATCGGTGTACATGCGGTCCCTGTTCCAGTCCTATCTGTACAACCTCGGCTGCTCGATACAGAAGCATGCCGGGAAGGTGTTATTCGTCGCGATACTGGTGCTGAGTACGTTCTGCGTCGGGTTGAAGTCCGCGACCGTCCACTCGAAGGTGCACCAGCTATGGATACAGGAGGGCGGCTCGCTTGAGCATGAGCTGGCGTACACGCAGAAGTCGCTCGGCGAGATGGACTCGTCGACGCACCAGCTGCTAATACAGACACCAAAGGACATGGACGCCTCGATACTGCACCCGAACGCGCTGCTCACGCACCTGGACGTGGTGCGGAAGGCGATATCGGTGACGGTGCACATGTACGACATCACGTGGAGCCTTAAGGACATGTGCTACTCGCCGAGCATACCGAGCTTCGACACGCACTACATCGAGCAGATCTTCGAGAACATCATACCGTGCGCGATCATCACGCCTCTCGACTGCTTCTGGGAGGGCAGCAAGCTGCTCGGTCCGAAGTATCCGGTGCACATACCGTGAGTACATACACTGTCGCGTGTTTGCTGAAATATCGCTCACTAACGCTAACAATCTCTCTTTCGCGCAGCGGCCTAACGAACAAGGTGCAGTGGACGTCACTCAATCCGCAGACGCTGCTGAAGGACATCAAGGCGCAAAACTACCAGTTCCCGTTCGAAACGCTCGAGCAATACATGAAACGGGCGGGCATTAGCACGGGCTACACCGAGAAACCGTGCCTCAACCCGAAGGACAAGCAGTGCCCGGACACGGCACCGAACAAGGCGTCCGGCCAGGTGCCGGACATCGGTGCGAGTCTGACCGGCGGCTGCTACGGGTTCGCCGCGAAGTACATGCACTGGCCGGAGGAGCTGGTGGTCGGAGGTGCGGTACGCAACCGCACCCATCACCTCCGGTCGGCCAAGGCGCTGCAGACGGTCATACAGCTGATGGGTGAGCGGGAGCTGTACGACTACTGGAACAACCACTACAAGGTGCACCACATCGGGTGGAACCCGGAGAAGGCGGCCGAGGTGCTGAACGCGTGGCAGAAGAAGTTTTCGGCCGAGGTGAACAAGATCATGCAGACGGAGGTGAAACCGCTGTCGTACTACGGTGTGTATGCGTTTTCGTCCGCCACGCTGGACGACATCCTCGGGAAGCACTCGAACCCGAACCCGATCAGTCTGGGCATTGGTATCGGGATCATTCTGTGCTACACGGCCTGCACGCTGCTGCGCTGGAAGGACCACATCAACGGGCAGAGCGGAGTCGGCGTGGCCGGCGTGCTGCTGATCACGGTGACGACGGCGGCCGGGCTCGGGTTCTGCGCGCTGCTCGGGATCGCCTTCAATGCGGCCACGACGCAGGTCATACCGTTTCTGGCGCTCGGGCTCGGCGTGGATCACATCTTCGTGTTGACGCACGCGTATGCGGTGCGTGATACGAGCGAACAAACGGGGCAGGTGCTGAAAAAGGCCGGCTTGAGCGTGCTGTTTGCGGGCGCCTCGACGGCGGGTTCGTTTTTCGCGGCCACACTCATCCCGGTGCCGGCGTTGCGCGTGTTCTGTTTTCAGGGCGCCATCCTGACGGTGTTCAATCTGGCCGCCGTTCTGCTGGTCTTTCCGGCAATGATTTCGCTCGATCTGCGCCGCCGGCGGTCGGGCCGGGCGGATGTGTTTTGCTGCTGCCTACCGGCGCTCCCGAACACGACGCAGGACGTGAACAAGCAGCGCTACCACTACCACCAGCAGCCGCAACCGCAACAGCAGCAGCAGCAGCAGGAG
>JXWZ01006958.1:0-21680 GCA_000956215.1 Anopheles farauti No. 4 | reverse complement strand
ACAACCCCATTTATGTAAAACTGTTATGAACAATTTCTCTCTTTGTTTAAAGTAACAGATTGAATACTTAAGTTGACTGGAACCTTTTACACTAGTACGTTCGAAATTTAATAGGGTCTGCTAAAAAGATATTTAAATGCTTTATGTACCTACGTAGAGGAAAAATCTGCCACCTAAATATTTATATACGACAATCGTTGGTTTAATTAGTTTGACTCATTTACACAAAATTTGATGTCATTCTCAAAATGTATCTGTCAAAATTTCAATAAATCAACCAAACTCCTTTCTAAACAACGAATCATCATGTAGCAGCGTGTAATCAACGGTCCGCAACAATTGGGTAAAGTTTACCTACCCAATTTTCAGTTTTATCTGAACATTGCTCGCATTTTCTATAGCAAGCACAAAAGCAACATCATTATTTTGTAAATTTTATCGATTCGATTAGTTTTGCTACCCCACAAGAAAAAACAACTCTCCGTCATTATGATTAACAATGCTAAAGAAGCGCTGCTATCGGCTGTTGATTATGCTGCGCCATATCTCCCGTGCAACGGAGCCAGGGTGCTGGGTGTCAAAACGGAACTAATTAATCATCGACAGCAATGGACTGTTGTCCGATGGCTTAAAATTGGAATTTCCATTTGAATGAAAACTCGTGTATCACTCCGCGGGTTTTCCCGGGAACGCGGGCTGCAGGAACGGCGCCGATGATATTGAATATCATTTTCGTAACCAAATTCAACGACAGCTTCTTCGGATGGAATACATAAATTTGATACACCGTTGACTTCAACCATTTTGGTGGCTGGTGGTCGTGGTGGTGGGGATGGTGGTAGGTATGTTGGCAGTGTGGCGCAACTGTGACGGCTTCAGGCCGTACTGCCTGTCGTCTAGCTTCCCGGCGTGCAATGGAGCGAAAATTAAAACAATATCGTAGTATTCATTCAATTTTCGAATGAATTATATGCATATTAATCAATCATGGTGCTAGGCTAGGCCAGTGCTGAGATAAGTGAATAAACTGGGACTAGGGACCATTTTTGGATGAGCGCTCATCGTCATCGTCGCGTCGTTGGCTGCAATACGATATGTTTTCGTTCAGCTAGTGCTGTAGCGGGATTATGTTGATTTATATGAAGCATCTCGAGTGCAGAGCGTGAGGGACGCTATCGGGTGGAACTGTAACAAAACATCGGTACGGTGCAAAGTCAAATTGTTTGTTGCAAACAAGCATCGATGCAATGATATGTTTATTTTGGCCAAAAAAATGGAATTTTAAATCTTTGTTTTTATTTGTAAAAAGAAGAGAAAATTACAAAAACTACAAATAAAGCCGAATATTTTTTAGAAGGTTGAGTTAAGAATATTATATTAGTTTTAGTTTTATAAACTTTTAGTTTTAATGTTTGCGTCAGTTTAATAACAGAGTTTACATATAGTTTATATTTCACAATCTACAAATTGGGGTTTGTATAAAACATTTGTTCATATTTGTTCAGCTATCTTTTGTTCGATCTCTTAAAGTAGAAATCAAGGCCTACTTTTATTATGATTTTTTTTCATCCTGAATATTTCTCACATCATTTAGTAACGAATGCAGTTTTGTAAGAACATGTTTAAATAATTAAAGACAAACAAGACAGAAATGCTTGAAACGAAACTTAACAGAAAACTCGGTCACTAATGAACTACCGTCCTTTCTTTACGTCTAATTGCCAGATCGTCGAGGATTGGAAGTTTGTTTCGATGGTGCTGGACCGGTTCTTTCTGTGGGTGTTTACAATTTCCTGCATCTTCGGCACGTTCGGTATCATCTTCCAGAGTCCTTCGCTGTACGACACGCGTGCCCCGGTCGATCAGCAGCTGAGCGAAATACCGCTGCGCAAGAATAACTTTATGCTTCCGCCGGACATCGTACGCATTACGCTGGATTAATGATTTCCCCTGAGTGCCCGTCTCCGTGTCTGCGGGAAAACAGAAAAAAACGCACTGGGACAGAATTGTTTGTTTTTTTTGTTGGTATTTAAAATGTCCGTCATGTGTTCGTGGACGGGCGGTTGAGACGGCTACGGGACGAGTGTCAACCGCGGTTCGGAGCCGTTCGGAGCAAAATAGGATTGCAATACGCACATAAGTGCACATTACAGAATGAAAAAAGCAACAAATCGAAGAACACTAAACCGTTTGAAAGCAACTTCCATAATACCGTTAGCCCGTGGGTTTGTTCCGGTGTTTAAGTTTTAGGGCAGTGGATAAAACAAAAAAACCAAAAAAAAACGTACTGGAATTCATAACGAAACTACTACGAATACGAGCAGCGAATCGACCGCATTTCCTAATCGAAATTTAACATTACGGTAACATTAGCGAATAAACGAGCACATGTTTGTACTGGGTTTAAATAAATCGATTTGTTGTCGGTTGCTTTTTTTTCCAGCATATATCACACACCACAAAACTGGTCTTGTCGAAGGTACGTATGCTTTGATTTTGTTCGGGTATCTGAAGTATCGTTTCCCAAAAACCTGCCAGCTTTTTGCCACTATCGATTGCCGCACTTTCAAATGTATTGATTTATCATTTTGCGTCACAATATTCCGACAAAGCAAATGTGATGGTGGTAAAAACAAATCCTATAGCAAAAAAAAGCATTAAGAAAGAAACTACCCCGAACAGTTTAGCGTTTGCCCGAACGTTTGTAGTGTTGTTTGGAGAGCTTTTACCGAAAGCACACTTTCTGAAGCAGAGTGTTACGCCAGTTTAGCACTCGTTCTCACTTGCCAGACACCACAACGAGACTGTCAGGAGCCGTTGGCAGTAGGTTCCATGGGAAAAGAAGGCAGCGAAAAAATATCGCAAGGAGGTCGAAGTGAAGCACAAGAACGTACGGGAAAGGAGTAAACTTTACATACACTATCAGTTTCAGTTTTTCCAATAATCTCATAAGTTGATCAAGCGAATCAAGCAACAGAGGGATTTCGATAAGGAAAACTCATGTAAATTAATTTCAAAATTATTTTAAAACACGATGCGAATGGTTATTGCATTTTAATTAATCTTGCCAATCGGTTGTACTTAATCGTTTACCAATCTTCAGTTTCAATTTTCCTGACGAAAAAAGCACTACAAATATAATACGTGAAAAGTGTTTTAATTTCTTCATATTTTTTAAAGCATTTTACGAAAAATGTTCCCTCCACTTTGACATTGCCACATCACCAACACATAATTTATGGCTAGGCAAAAGTGAAAAAAATACGACTGAATGACTGCCTAAGAAGTCGGTTAACTCTGTCGTTCGTTTCGTTCTGTCTGCTTAACGTATTTTTTTGCGTGTGCTTTCCCTCGCTGTTGTGATATAATTATGAGCGAAATAACAAGAAACGAATAATTATGAGCTCTCCCATCCACCAACACACCCTTCCCACCTTCGCCTGGTTAGCCGGCGTCGAAATAAAGTCGCTCCATGCGTTTGTAATTAGGCATCATCGTACCTTCTTCCACCACCCTATGGCGCAGTGTCACCGGCAGCACGAAAATGGCACGAAAGTCTCCAGAGGCGGAGCACGGAAAGAATTGTATGGTCGGGCCAAACAGACTTCCGGGACACGAAAGAGGAATACATAGAGCAACGAGGAAAAAAAAGCAAAAAAGCCCCATTGCAAATGGCCGCGGTTGAGCGCGTGAACGGTGTTCGTGTTCTTCGTGGATCGGGCGCAACATTATGGCGCACTTCGCTTCCGTCGTTCGTCATCCGGAGCATCAGCGAGCAAACACGTTGGTGACACTTGCAGCAGCAGAGTGGATCTAATTATTCACAGTACGACAACGCGAAATTCATAACAATATTACAGAGTTCACCGGTGTGCATTGTGACTCGGGCAGGAGAGGCCGATGCTGTTTTTCACAGTGATGGTGAATCTAACTGTTGGTGGGTAATTAAATAACGTTTATTTGGAATGAAGATTTGAAATGGTAAGAAAACCAAGTGCGCTGTTATATGATAAACAAAACGGCGAAAGGGGAGAGTGTTGAATATTTAACAAATAGATATTTTAGTAACGATACTTACCTACAGATAGCGTTGCATAAAATCACGCTTGCAACGATTCATTTTTTGTGCTTGTTGTCAATCAAGCTATATTCGAATAAAGTGAGCTATATTTATTTTATTCGTTATACAGTCCAAAAGTAGTTACCCTCTGTAAGTATGTAAGATGACAATAAATCAACCATACAGACATGAAAAAGAATATGAATTGGTTGAAAAAGAAATCAAGAAAATTATCAATAAATGTCCAAGCAATGTGCTTTGGTTTTTGAGTCGTAGTAGTTTTTTTTGTTGTTCCAACAATCTATTTAAATTTTGGACAAAAATAAACCAATCCGTAAATCATCAGGCCATCACTGTATTTTCAGCAGAAGTCATGGTTTCCAACAGGTAAAGTTCTTATGGGCACCATGCGAAGCGCGCTCGGAAACACCAGCCAGTGAGGAGGGATGAATTTATACTTTCGCTAATAAGATGGTGCGCGTTTTTCACTGTGCATCCCGTGTTCTTGTTGCTCAATTTTGGTCGAAAGCTTCAATTGTACAAAGTACACGACAATTAAAAAAAAATGAAGTTTCCCGAGCAAGCTGTTATTGTCATAGCCTACTCACGGTCCACCGTTTTGTAATGCAGTGATGGATGCTTGCTAAAGTCAGGGTGGGCACCTGTCATTCAACAACAGTTGGATGTGAATAAGTTTCAACGCCTTTTGAAAAGATCTTGTGGTAAAGCAGAATGTCATACCCGATCGTTACAAAAACGTACCGTTGTTATCAAAAGGGCATAAGCAAGAAACTCTTCTCTGCCTATGATTTGCTTGCACAAAAAGGATTTTACTTATTAAAGGGCAGCAAAGAAGGTTTTGGTATTTATTGCTAAAATGTGTTTTTTTTTTATTTTTCTGTAAGTTGGCGTGGTTTTGCATACTTTTAGTTTAGTTTAGTTTAGTTTTAGTTGTTGTGAATGAAATGTTTAGGTTTCGTTTAACAAATCGGATACCAATTCATTAAAACCATTCCCAATCGGAAACCAATTCATTAAAACCATTAAAACCAATTCATTTGTCCTTTAATTTGGAACGCATATATAAGGGACAATCAATAAACCAGGAAACGCATTCATGCATTGCATTCTCCAAATCGTAATTTAGCACAATGCGTCTGATGAATTACTGAATACTTTTTCCTATCTTAAATGCAAGTTAAAATTCTTTAAAATATAATTTAGTTATAAATCAAGTGAATTTTAGTATTTTTGGGCAAACTTATCTAATTTTTTTTTGTTAAAATGACAATGAATATCATTTCAAAATTCTCTATAAAATTGCAAACGTGATCTAGGAATCCACTTAATTTTACAAATGGCTACATGAAACTTTGGAGAATCAAGCAAGAATATTTCTAAAACCATCCCATGGTCTATTGTTAAGGTCGCACCTTTCCATGGCTGATTAAATAGCAAACAAACTGTCTGGTGAATTAACGGTAATCGCACTTTGACAGATTGGTGTAACAGCGGTTATTGGAGTGTCATAATCGGTGCTATAGAGTTCCGCTTTCAATTCACTTCAAATAAAAGCTATCCCTCATGGCACACTATGATGCCTGATTCATTCTCACTGCTGTTACACCACACAAAGGCTGGTATGCGTTTAACGGTTTCTGAGCGTTTTAATTTAATTAAAAAGAATACTCTAACTAACTGCTTTCCCGGGACAGGAGAAAGTAGAGAGCGTCTAAATGGTTTCCTGTGGAAACGCTGCGCGTATGGAACGCTGCGTGAAAAAAGAATGAAAGTTAGATATTCACTTCGGGCACTTCAGAATGCGCCGGAATGTGGTCGGACTAATTGATATTAACGATTATTCCGTTTGTGTGTGTGTGTTTGTATATGTGCTAGAACATTCTGGCATCGCTGTTGAGGCTATTAATTTGGTCAAATATTAAACTTTATCTTCAAAAAAAAACCACGCTGCTTATCGCCGAGATTATACGCTGTGGTTGTTTGCTTCAAATTCTTTCTGTTGCTAGTTTTTTGCTGCTCGTTAGCTCATTTACTCCATGGAATAGCTTTGATTGTGAAATTTTACAAATAACTGCATGCCTAGGTTCCGTGCTTCGAGAAAAGCAGACACTTTTTCCTAAAAGAGATAACATAATTCATGTGTCTTGCGTTGTGGCGTCCGTAGCGAAACGTGCGTTCCTCAGGGCCTTTAAAATATGCTGCTCCATAAATTACGACAATCGAATGAGGTGGGTTTTTTGTGTCTATTTTCAGCCGCTCATCTTTCCTGATGGCTATAAGACCTTTTGCGTGCTCGATCATCGTAGGAGGAGCGTGTCTACACTATTATCGGTTCGGCAGGTTCCTGGACCGAGTGATGCTGACACGTGAAAATATTTTTCCAACCCAATTTCTCGACCACACGACGAGGTTTGCGAAAAATCGCCGAGGTTTGGCTACGCTTAATGGTTGCTCTCTTGGAAAACTTATCATCGGACGTTGGAATGTTCGCTCTGGTTGGTGTTCGAGGAGAATGCACTCCTCCCGGGAGGGTAGCAGTATTCTTTCTTTTAGTAAAACATACGGCGAAAGAGACAATCTGATATCCTCCTCCTCGGGGTGTATTCTTTTTTTGTGTGGGTGAGAGTTTGAAAGAAAAAAAAACTCAGATTTTCGTTTAGCGTATGACGATATTTCAGAACCTGGCATCGCTGGCTGGAGCCTCGAAATTGGATATTACTGCTGCGCTGCGGGAAAGATTTGGGTTTTAAATTTAATCATGGCCTGCTACGGGTCGCTCGAGACGCACAGTAAGCCTCGAACTCCGACGGGCACGAGGCCTCTATTTTACAAGCGAGATTACAAGTTACTGCTCGTTTAGGGCCGTGGCGCTCACCGTGGCCTACTGTGGAAAAATGGACGCCATTCTGAGGCTAGAAAAAAGCCACGTTGACGAAAATATGATAACCGGCGCGAGAGTATGGGACGTCATACATTGAGCGGTGCTAAACGCTTTTTCGGTGCAAATATTAGGGAACCCCTTGCTTTGCGTATCTCCCAAACGGGGTGGTGGAGAGGAGGACAAAATTGGAACAAAAATATTGATGTGCGAAAATCCCAAGTGCAATAAGCATTCAGCACAGGCTCCGAGTGAGTTCGGGCGAGAAATGAAATAAAACAAAATAAAACGCCGTTCTTATCCCAACCTAAAGACATAACCCATAAAAGTATGCAAAAAAGACGACGCCGAAGACGACGACGACGACGACGAGAGAAAATGATGAGAAATGTGCTCCCAGCCCTCGCGGTGGAGGCGTTATTTTCCTTCGCTTGCTGTGATGGATTTTGTTGTTTTATTGGCGTTAGTTCCTGGGGATGGCAAACGCTGGCTTTTTTTTGTTTTTTTTCCCCCTATGTTCCAAGCAAAGGAACGCTGCTCGCCCGCACACTTCGTCGGTGGTGGTGTGTTTATTTGTTTTTATTTGTGTCTTTTAGTTTTGGTCCCCCGTTGTTTGCTTTTCGTTACAAACACTGTATCGTGTTTTTTGTTTTGCTTTGTATGCGAGCTTGTTTTTCATTGAATTTCGAAATCCCTGTGGAATTTTGGAACTTTTTTGTTTCGTTTCAATAGTGTCTTTATTGTTTTTATTCGAGCCAGTCTTGATACATGCATGTGAACATTTCGTAGATCACGTTCATGCTTCAAGGATGATTTGCGTTTTAACTGTATCTCGGTTTTCCTTACGTTTACGTTTAAAAGCAAGCTTAGCTTAAATTGTTTGTTTTTGGGGCACAGTTTCGTGGTAGTTTGTAGTTTTTGTATAGCAAATCTTTACACTAAAGGTGTGTCTATGTTAAAATAAATAATCAACAGCATGCATAGATGTATGTGTGTCTTAAATTATCATTTATAATTAAAAGAATTAATTGATTTATTTTAAAAAGTTTAAAGAATCAATAGATAACAAACATAGAATACTAGAAGAATTTTATCGAACAATAAAACATATTTTTTAGTTATTTTTTTTTATTTAATAGGGTTTGCCTGGCCGTATTGCTTTTTTTTAGTTATTGTAAAAAAAATGTACAAATGTACAAATGTAAAAAAATTAAAAAAATGTATAAAAATATGGCCTTTTTTGTTCATATGCACTGTGGAAAATATATAGTTCTTAAATTATTTGTACCATAGAGAATTTCTTAACTAACTACTTAAATATAACCACGCATTTATTCTACGCGAAGCATTAAGTTTTCTGTTTTATGTGAAACGTATACATCTATGATTTTTACTCTTAACTACAACACCATTACTATTTTAACCGACGGTTTGTTTTAATGAACAAAAATATTTAGTAAATATGTGCATAAAAAGTTTTGAATATTAGAGAGACAGAAGATCTTAAATGATAATTTAAGCCAAAATATAAGCACTTCATGCAGGTTATTTTGGCGATGCACATTGTGAGTTTAAAAAAACTAAATTTTAAATAGTTTTTAAACATTTAAAAATTGGTAAATAAAATAATTTGCTTTCATACCGACAACGTAAACGTACGTAAATGCTCACTGTACAGTTTGGTGCACTATGTAATTGAGGCTATTGTTCGCAATCTATTTTTTTCTCTCTTATCCTTTCGTTGTGTTTACGTCTTTTTGATTTTCAAAACACCGTCCCTCCATACAGGACTTTTTCCGATGGGTTTCGGAATTGAATGTGGTTTTGTAGTTGTCATTAAGATTATCGATAACGAATTTTGAGAAATATTCGCAGCTACTGCGGCTACCATTATCCGCAGAAATGGATTGCCAATTATTGTTACATTTAAATTGGATGGCTTGAGCTCCTGGTCGAACGCTTAGAAGCTTTCAGAAAGAAATTCTCAAAAAAATGAATCCCCTCACATCATGCCTTTGAATTACTTTGATTTGATGCTATTTATCTCATGCAACCACACAAATCACCGATTTTCAGAAAAGAATCCGTTCATTATATATATATATACAAAATTTGTAAAGTTTATATGTATATAAAGAAATATACAGTTACATAAGATACATATGTATTTGGCAGATGTTACCAGAGCTGCAACACCTGCAAAACCCACGAGCGCTATGAAGTAAATCATTTTTCAAATTGCAAATGATTGATTTTGATTTATTAATACAACCAATGAAACGTTGTTTGCAGAAATTAATTTCAAGCAATAAAGGAATTTTAAATCAGCAGTATAGATCGCATCGAATATTCATGAGCGTGAAAGGATGATTTCCTGTCTGTGCACGATCTATAAATACCATTGTTTCTGCTATTCTCCGTGGTTGTTTGCACTGTTTTTGTTTATCGTAATGGGAAACTTACCAAGAAACGAGCAGAACCTAAAGGTGTTCGTGTAGACGAGCGTTGAAACGCTGCAGGAATCGGTACCGATACGCTTGAATGCCTATAAACTGTATCGATTCAACGAGAGCTAAATGAGAGAAAAAAAACATCGATTTGTTTGAAAATTTCATGCAAGCGCGGCATTTTTGCAACCATTCTGCACCGTTTCAAACTTGTTGTGAGTAACCGAACATAGCAGGCCATGCGTAATGCACGCATTCGCACAAAACAGCCTGGTGGTGGGAGAGGAGAAAAATTGCCTTGGCACAGCAAAATACTACCAATCCAATCGAATCGAGCTTAGTTTTCGCAAATCCCGTTTAGAATGGAAAATGTCATTCGCTGGTGAGCGCACCGTCACCGTGTCGGCTGTACTAAATGCACTCTATCTACCACAGTAGACCGCACCCTGCAACCCGTCGCGATGGAATCAGTTAGTACGACCAATATTTACGGCTTACGGGTACGGCACGTCCTGCCGTCCAGGAGCGTGGTCGGGCGTTTCAGTGCCGAAACTAATTTCGTGGTTTACCAAATATGATCACTCACCTGGTTACTAGTCTGTGGTAGTGTTGTTGAACGTTGAGCTGTTAGCAGGGCGGTGCATCCCGACTTACCGATCGGGCTGTTGACGACTTGTTTTTTTTTCTTCTTTGCACTACGCTCGCAACAGTGTCCATGACGTGCTATGGGAAGTAGTGAGTATGTGTGTGTTTTTTGTTGTATATTCCACAAAGATCCAAGTAGCCAACAGCGCACCGATGGGTCGTGTATCGTGTATGTGAATTGAAATTGAAATGGCGTCTGAGTTTTACGGCTTATGGATCGGTGGTGATGGTGAAATTGGTTTCCCCCAAGCGATGAAACATAATTTAGTTGTATTGCGGTTGCGTTGAGCTCCTCCGGGTTCCGACACGCATTCCGACAGCTAGGGACAGGTGTCCACTTATTAGTAGCAGACCGGATTAGGGCAGATTAAATATTGGTTTGAAATGGTTATGTGGTAGCAGTCTTGCCACTGTTTGGTTTAGGTTAAATAATTCACTACCGGGGTGATGATGATGATGATGATGAAGTAATGCATTTGATTTATGGTTGGAGATGCGTGTTTCGTTCAACTCCTAGAATCCGTGCGTGTTGCTTGGATCATATTGTTGAATGGGATTTAAATAAAACAAAAAAGTTATCAAACGTAATGTACGTGAAGATTATTATTTATAGTAAACTATCGATGTACAGCGTGACAACTAATGTTGCAAACAAAAATTATATTAATTTAATTAATTCCTCTCAGCCATTAAACATTCGCCTTCTCAATAAAAGAAATAGTAAGGTTGTATGATTGTTACATAAATTTTTGTGTTTTACTGTTTTTTTATTTTATTTTAATTTATCAAAATGTATCCCTTTTAATAATTTTTTAACTAAAAGTAATTGAAGAAATGTATGGAACAAAATCAGAGTTTGCATTTTGGTATATTTTTATGTGAACACTCATGAATAGTTTCAAAACGAATATATATTTAACAATTGTGATAGTTTTTCTTTCGGTAACAACCGGTTTAATAATTTATTAAGCCAAATTGAAAAAAATGATGATGTTTTACGCATTTTGAGAAATTCGGGTAAAATGTAAACACGGACATTCTGAACATTTGTCAGTACTTGTCACGATTTAGCTAAAGTAAGTTGAATATTTATTTATTTATTTTTTTTGGTTTAGTGTATATATGTCAGCTGATGACGTTCTTGGAATGATTTGAAAAATTCAGGCTTTATCATAGAAGTGATTAATGTTGCATACCATTTACCCAAAAAAGAGATATGCCCAACATACTTCATCAATGTCTAGCTGATTAAACTTTCAAGAGCACAACGTATTCGCATTTGTTGTGCTTTTCGCTGACAAAGATTTGCGTAGTCAACTTCAATGTCTCCACCAAGCGGCAGTAATACCAGAACTTATATTGACAGCTTGACATAGGGAATCTTTCACGTAATTTTCTATTCGGGCTCGGCCGCGAAACGATCCACTTTTGTTATCCATCAACGTGCCATGGATTGAAGCTATTACGTCCCGAGAGGGAAACACAAGTGCTGCACCAGAAACAGGCGGCGAGGAAAAGTTCACACAAACTAAGTCATTATCCGTGGCGGGTGGAGCATATGTTACGAACGGTGAAAGGTGCAGTATACGGCCCACCAACAACTCGCCAACTAATTCCCATTCATTAGGAACGATTGATTGATTGAAGCGAAATTGTTTAGGGGTTGTTTGCTCTCGGCCAATGTCCAAAGTCTTTCCAGCGTTGGCCGCGTGAAACACGGGGAACAAAATGGGATGTGATAGTTGAAGCGAAACAAGAAGCCAAGCACTCGTCCGAAAAGCCCGAGACGCTTAGTTCGTCACGTTTCGCGCACGTGGTGCTGTCGCGTTTCTCCACGGCCTACGTTGATTTTGGGATCGACCGTGTTTTGGGTCGAAGTTTGGACTGTGCTAGTCCTCCAGCCTCCAGCTGGCTGCTTTCTCCTGCCCGCTTTCGGCTTAGGCCTACGGCATGGATGGATGAAAAATGTGGCCCTGTTTTGCAGCACGCTTCCCGTACCCGTGGACATCCAAGACATTCATCTGGTAAGAGTTTTGGACACCCAAAGTGCTTCGTGGAAACCTTTCGCATGAGCTTACGGTGAGACGAAATATGCGAGGCGTGTGGGAGCGAAAGCAAAACTTTTCCAATGAATGCAAAACTTTGTTCAACTATGTTGTGCCCTGGCAATGCCCGGGGGTGATAGTAGCGGTGGTTTTGTTGACCGCGTTACCGAAAATTTGGAGGAATGCTTGTGCAACGCAACATTGTAGGTTTGATTGAAGGTAAAAAAAAGGTGCATGCATTAAGAACGACCATAATTTTTAATTGGTTATACTGCTGGTACCTAGAAATGTAGAACGCCTGTTGCATAGCTCGGCAGTTACATTCTGAGGCGGTGTAGTGTTTTTTAAAAAATATTTCAATGTACCGAATCATGATCAAAGCAAGCGCAGTGCAACTGCTTGCACTATTTTTTCATAAAACTTAGTTGAAATATCGCACGGTTTGAAGGAAGTGCGATATGCGCAAACAGCGACTATGAAATAATGCAGCAGAAATCAGCTTTTGAAAAATATTTTCGATTTCACGTAGTGCCTTCCCAACCGTCGGCCAAAGCCACATCTAAGCGATTGCGCTTTTGCAAAACGTCCCGTCGGTGGAGCCGGCGGAGCAGCCGGGTTCGAACACCCAAAGGAAATGACCACTCCGGCGGGGAAGATTAATAAAGAAACCGTAAACCTCGGGAACGGGTAGCAAAAGATTGTCGGTAGCAAGTTTTGTTCAAAAACACGGTCGTCTTTTTCACAAAAAAAAATTGCCCTGTGCTGTCTTGCTGCCCCGTGAATGAATGTTTAACGACGAAAAGTTACGGCCGTACCGAAGGCCCGAACGGCATCTGGGGAATGAAGGAGAGACAGAGAGACAGAGAGAGAGAGAGAGCGGATGAGATGGGAGGAAACTTTTGGCCACAACAGCGAATTTTTCGAAGCGGTGAAGCTTTTAGTGATTTCGGAGTATTTTGTAGCCAACCATACCGAAAACGCCGGCGAGTGCGAGAACGTGAAGATGGACTGGTTTTGAATAACCGAAACTTGTTTACCTTACTAATTAGCAATATTAGGCAATATTTCACACTGCTGTATCGGGTCTTGGTAGAGGTTTTTGCGGGAGATTTGTTTCCTTTTGGCACCCGGACGGCACGGGAGTAACTAGTCAAATTTTCCTAATACGTTTGTTTATCGAAATTTGGAATCTTGAAGCTTTTCAATAAACGAGATATTTTAAAACCATTTTCAAGAATGTAGTTTGATTTTGTTCTCAATTATGAAGTAAATATGTCTAATAAATATTACAAGTAGCTTTATGTTTATAGAGCCAGCTTTAACTTGTCTAAATGTTTTCGTATATTTTAACACCTTTTTTATCATGGTTTTTTTTTGGTTCAAACTATCATTCGATTCATTCACATTATCTTGATTGTAAGTATTAAAACTATTTATTTAGTACTTTTTTAGTATTCGTATTTTTCTTGTATAATAGAAACGTTTCTAAGAATGAATATAAAATTAAAGGATAGATGAATTTTAGAGGGTTTAATCATTGCACTTGGTTTGGTACACAATTAGGTGTTAATACTCAAACTGCTCATAATAATATTGTTAGTTTCAGTTTTTTTTAGTAAAGCACGCAAGGAAACCACGGAAGATAGTGGCACACATCGGTTCAAGTGTGTAGGATGGAGTAATGGAACCATTTGCCCCGCCACGTCGAAGACGCTGAAACTGAATAGAGCAATATAACAAGCAAAGGTTAAGTAAAAACGCCTTGCTACACACGGGCCAGACACACTGCTGAACTGGCGATGGCTTCGCCTTAATGAAGATTTTAACTTTTGCTCCGAAAGTTTTCGCTTCCGACACTGGAGCGATAACTGATAACACACCTACCCACTACTATATCGCACGTACGAACACTCGCACCCGAGCTGGATGAAATTTAACGAGGTGTTATTTAATGGCATCCTGTGCGAACATTCCCGACCATGTACCCCCCATCCCGCGCCGCTTCCCAGTCGTGAGAGCTCGTGTTAGTGTCCTGCTCCGAAAGGATCCGATCCATTCTGCCACCTGACACCGGCTTGATTGTTACTTTAATCTTAATCACACGGAACGTTATTTTGCTGCCGTATCTGCAGCACCGTTTGAAACCCAAACCTCTCAGCTTCCCTTCCCCGTCATTCCTCCAACCCGGGTGGCGCAATACACCGACAAATGGTGCTGAATGTTGGTAAGAGCTGACGCAACGAGCCAGTCCAGGGGGTAGTAGGGGGAAGTAGTGGAGTGAAATAAATATAAATTAGTAGTGCCGTTCCGTATCCGGCGCAATGCAATTAAATTGTTAATTTTTCCACCCAACTTGCATTCCGCCAAAGAGAGCGGCTCCGCTTCCAAATGCACATGGGCTGCAGGTGGAAACGGCGCGTGTGAGTAAAGTTGAGCTTTGTTTTATCATAATGTTTGCAGCAAGTTTTCCATCCCATCATCGTCTGCAGCAAATGACTTGAATGCACTCCCAGCATGGGTGGATGCAGTTTAACCGAAAACCGAGATAATTAAGCGTGCAAAATTTTTTGCGTTATTTTCGCATCAGCATCAGCGCCTGGTTATGATGAATCATGAAGTTTATTTATGAGGATAATTATGATGGTTTCTTTGGGGGATTCGGGTTGTAATGTACGAGATAGGAAATAGAATCCCATACCAGCAGCAATATTTGAAAGCATTCTGATTATGATTTGAGTAAGATAGCGGTAGTATAAAATGAATCCTTTCTAACAAATCCAGCTTTCGAGTTCATTTGGCCGTCGAATTCTGTTTTTCATAAGTATGTTCAACAGATATTCATAAACCTTTACTGCAAGTTGCATGAATAAATAGCTTGAGGTGAAAAATCTCGATAAAACAAATGGAATTTGTAGCAGAATGTATATTTCGAACAAACGTTCTATAAAAATACCAACATTTTACACCGTAACTGCCGACCTTTCTATGGTGTTTCACATTTGAACCGGCTGCCCCAAAACGTGTGGTTGGAATATTTAAGATTTGCACGTTGTTACGTTCAACCCTTTTCTCATCTCATCTGGGTTCATCACTGCAGCGTTGCACCACTTTGGCACGATGCAAGGGCAGGCGGTTTTGCATCACCATTTGCCTGTAACTCATAACTCGTACCGGGTAGTTGTCGCTATGCGCAGATGTTCCGTGTGCACCGAAAAAGAGGTTTGCATTATTAATTTTTAAATATTACCATAGCCTTCGCACGCTGGAGCGTGGTGTTGCTCCGTTAGCATGGTAACGCGCTGGGTGCGAATGATCAAGTTGGCTATGCGCTATTTACGACAAGCACCTGCCGGCTTCCGACTGCGCCCTCTGTTGACGGGCCAGTGAAAAGAAGTAATTCGCTGGAATCTAGATATTTTTCGTAGAGAATGTTCGTTTTTAGCAACCTACCAGAACCACTACTACCACCACCACCACTATCACCTGCAATGCAAGTTCTCTAAGCACTGGAACTTGAACTGCAGTGGAGTGAATGCGTAATCATGCTGTATGGTGGAGTGTAACTAAGCATTCAACTAATGCACACAGAGGCTCTGGCAGCACTGGCATCTGTGCGCTGCATCTCACGGTTGATCGGGTTCCAGGGGAGGTCACGTCACGAAGTTTACCGTATGCAGGGCGAACGATGAGCTTTTTCACGGGTTCACGGGGCAGTGCATTTTGGGCGTGTGCGATTCACTGCAGGGCTACGTTTTGGTCGTTGCACAACATTTTTCAACCGTGATAGTGATTGATTTATGTGTTCTGGATACAGCATCTTTACTGGGATGCGAAGCTAAACCTTAAGGGACGGCTTAACAGGAACTGTCGGAGTTTTTGATTGTTGGAATTTGTCCGAGAGCTGGCGGTGACGATGAATAGATTGGATTGCAGAATAAATCAATCAATGTGAATAAGAAATAAGACTCGAATGAAATTAAATAATGCATAGTTTGTGGGTGCTATTGCTAGTAAAACAAATAGTGCTACATTCCCTGATGATATTCGATTTGTTTTGATATATTTGACCCATTTTGTGCTTTTGGTATTTTGCTACGCTGACAAGTTTGTATTGAATAATGTTTAATCTATTGCTTGGATGTAAAATTTTGCCACGTGAGACATTTTATTTTTCTTTTCAAAAGTTGGTTACTTTTACGCAAAGCTTTTAAGATGTGAGCGTTTGATTTTTGAGAGGTTGAATATTAAAGAAAATTTATTAACTTTATTATCTTGTTTGTGAGTAACGATGACAATCTATGTTAGAATCCACCGCAGCTTAACAAAGGTAGCGCAAATTTTGTACCGCAAAGTGTTAACATCTATTTTCGTGTTTGGTGGCAGCGCTGAGCGATGCGAGATGTTTGTCAGTAAAAGGGTTCATAAAACATGCAGAGCGTATTCTGAAATCTATTATAAATATATGAGGATGAGCCAACGGAAGGTACGCCTTTGCTTCCGAGTCCGATGCTTGGCCATCGCTGCTGAAGTGTAGCCGATGAATAGCAAATTAGAAAGCTGTTGTCCTTGCGGCAAAAGAAACGGAGTAGAACAGAAGGCATCGCCGAGCAGAGTTAGTGCGCGGGTAAGGCAGATGGTTCGCATTGTTTGGTTAATATTTGAATAAGTAACTGGACGCCACTGGTTTCCATATTTCCTATGGAGCAACTTTTTATGGTCGCACCTGCTGATTAGAAAAGTTGTATCGCACTTATAGTGTCGGTTGTATTTTCCACCTGCCCTTTTCTTACCGACGCATTTGTGGCACCCGAAAGGATTGTGCACCGTGTTTGTGGCTCCCGTGCAGAACCGCTTACATTCATCCCTCTGGCGTCGGTCACGTGGGTCCAGTTAAGATTGCTAATATAGCATTCGCTCCACTCACCACTATCGATTAGGGATTAGGGAGAGTACATGTTCCCCGAACGAACCAAATTGCCCCGTGCGGGACGTTGGGCGGCTTGCGTCGCAAAGCTCACCAACTGAAATGAGTGTTCTTTGGCCACAACTTTTGTAATTACTTCGTCAAGCTATTACCGCTTCCCGTTCCAAAGGGCATCGTGCGTTTGCTATCGGATGAGATGATTTAGTTGCCGCGGTAGCGATCTTTCCGGATGGAAAATGTCTTTTATTGATGTCTTTTGTGATTGTTGGTGACTGTTGAAAAGGTTTATGGGGTTGCATGATCATTAATGACTGTTACTTACTTGACATCATTCCCAACTCCCCATTCCTCATAACGGGTTTTACTGACGTCATCAATGAAACGGAATTCATTTGCCAAAAGCAACATTGCGCATTGTACATTAAGGATAAATATGAAATAAAGTTGAAATGAGTAATTTGTGTACAACATAAAATAAACCAAAATTGTCCAAAAATCACTTCATAACACTGACTCAAAATTTGTTAAATGAAATATATAACATTAATCACTCACAACTAGATCTCCTACACAACGTAAATTTGTTTTTTTTTTATTTTTATTGACATAGGAAAACGTGCAAAACTTTTAGCAAAAACTATCTAAATATTATTTATAAGTTTGATAAGGAACACATTTATATCTATTCAGATCGGGTAGGTTCAGCATAACTTCATACATTTTATTGCCTGAAACTAGGTTTTATAGACCATTTAACTTAGCACTGCTGTATGAATGTTGTTATAATCTTTAAAACACACATAAAATATAAAACAATATTAATTACAAACGTTCCTATCTGAATAAGACTTTCTTTCTTTTTATTATCTATAATTATTATTATCTATCTTCGCTTTTACTGCGGAAATAAAAAAGAAAGTATATACAATACATTTATCATGTTTTATTCGGGTTGAGGTACTGAACTGAACTGAACATTCTAAGGCAGGAATGTTAAAACCAAATCAAAAGATTATTTCCAAAAAATAACATATTGCGGTTATTGTAATTTTAAACTTTTGGCAAATCTGAGCTGACAAGTTGAAGAATTTAAACCAACAAAAATGGCGAGAAGATCAAAGACATTGAGGTTAGATTGTTGGAAAATGCCACTTTCTGCTTTCTACTTTCTTTCTGTACATGAAATGGACCACGCTGTGGTTGGTTCTTTGCTAAATAAGTAATTTAAAAGGCTTGTAAAGGTGCAGTAGCATTGTAGATGTATCTCATGTTTTAACAATGCTCGTATTTTATTGTTATTACTAAATCTATACGATCGGCCGACTACATGGTGAGATTTTTCGAATTGCGTTTCTATGTACATACTGCTTGTATGGTGGCATTTGATTTCATTTGATTAAAACGCAGCATTAAGCATAAAAAAACTCAATTCCGATGAAGCATGCTTGTCAATACGATATGGCCCGTACGGTTATTCGTGTAAAATAGCACTGATGAAAGTAATTGAATGGATCGGCATGGGTTAGGTACATCGTGCTAGGAGATGATGGGCCTCATGGGAGTTAACAAATGACGCACACCGATGCTAGCCTCCCGATGCGCGTGCAGCAGACATTTTTGCGATGGTGGGAAAATTGTGCGCATCCCTAATTGCTCCCTTCAGCAAACAACAACAACATCTAATCATCTGCCTTTAACGGCTTCCGGTGCTCGGAATACGATAGCACTCACAGGACACGGGATTGTCGTCGCGCGTGTGCCCTTAATCGATCTCCCGGTGGTGACGTTATCGTTTGTTTTTTTTTTCTTCTCTTTACCAAATGTCAATTTGGTTCGCTCTTTTCACTCTCATGCACCCTCCTTCCATTCGCTCCATTCCCTGCCGCACCTTTAGAAGTGCCTCTAACGAGCTTCTTCTTTAATCGACAAGTTCATTTCACGCTGATGGGTTTCTTGGTTTCCGCTTTCCTAAAGCGAGGTCGCTACACCGGGTATGCTGCCTCGTTGACATCACACGACACGTCTGCTAACACGCCTGCGTCTCTGTATGTGTGCGTTGGCAGTCATATTTCACCTGATTTCTGCAAATAATTCGCCAGTCATGTGGAAAAATGACACCTCTTCTACGGAGTTTTCGCAGGAGACGTAAGAGGACGTAGGAGGAAACGAGTGGAGCGTCGAGAGACGGAGATGTGGGGGTCGTCTTCGAGTGCCAATTTTTCGCAGTCATAGCACCACCGCTCAGTCACGCTGTGCGCTGTTGTAGACGAGTGCTGTTTGTAGCGGAGGAAAGGATGTTCAATTCCGTCTTAACTTCTTCGACTAGATCGTTTGACACTTAACCTCTTTATTTTCGAAACAACAGGGCGTCGACGTGATTCCCACATGGCTCACCGGAAACATGTTGCTTTCCGTGGCGCAACGAAACAAAACGGGGCCAAACAAAACACAATGAAACGGAGTACTACCGATAGCAAGTGTTTTGGTTTCGGGGTGGTGGGATGGTGCGAATGTTACAAGTTTTTTTATTATTTCTCTCTCTCTCTTTCTCTTTCTCTCTTTTTCACGCAGTATGTGTGCAAATTTTATTAGGTAGTTATTCGTATATTTTTCTTACATTTTCCTGTTACTTTTGTAGCAAAAGAACAAAAAACACAAACACTACGAAACTTTGTTCATCGGTTGCGGTTGCGTTAAAATGTAGATACGGTAACAATAGACTGCTTCTCGATCGTTTCGGTACACCTGATTGACATTCTCGTGCTACTATCTACGGATGTACTGTTATAGTCTAAAATCAATTTTTTCCACGCATCACCAACATTAATGGCATGCCGCCGTGCGAAGATATTTTCTTGAACATTAACCACTTTTTCGACGTTTGCTGTGCGCAGTTCGCTTTAGCTTCCGGGATTTTATACTAGTTTTTTCTTACACTATGTTGCAATGGTAGAGTTGAATGTTAATTGTGTGTGTTTGTTTTTTTTTGTGGCCAATAAATTTATCGCATACTAGGTTCATACACTTTTGTGTCTTACACACTTTGTTAGTGGAAGTCTGGTTTTGTGAAAAGCAAGAAGATTTTGCGCTGATACGCATTAGCTGCGATCGCTTTATTGCATTTCAGTTCGCCCCTGCTAACACTTGAGTTTCGTTCGAAAGGGAAGCCTTTTTCAGATCGGTATGAAACTTTCAGGAATCAGCATCAGAAACACTACACTGCTGACATGTGGTTAGAAAAATACTGTTCATTCCTAGAGTTTGTCTACTGGTAAACATTTTGATATTCGGGATATCCATGAAAAGTTGGCTGATGACAAAAAAGAACGATTGGTGTGTAATATTAGAAACAAATCCGTGTTGGTAACTAAAACAGATGAATGCATAATTCCTCCGAAATGGATCGTATTAGTCACTAACCTTTTAG
This sequence comes from Anopheles farauti No. 4, assembly GCA_000956215.1. NCBI lineage: Eukaryota > Metazoa > Arthropoda > Insecta > Diptera > Culicidae > Anopheles > Anopheles farauti No. 4. Next base: position 1,233 of record JXWZ01006958.1, on the reverse strand, counting down.
TAAAACGAAGTGAACGTTCTTTTTTATATGCATAATTTAGAATGGAATGGAATCAGTTGGTGTTTGTAAATCATGTGAAGTTCCCGTTAAATGTGACGAGTTCATCGGTTGATTGTAGTGTTGCGTTTTCAACTACTTCAAATAGACAACTTTTCTTTTTTTTTGTTTAAAGATCGTATTGTAGTGAACCCTCGAATGGAATGTGGGAGTTGGCACACTGGAGGTATGTCGTCCTAACCTACGGTTTGGCGTGCTCTTGGCTATTCTATTGCAAACGACTTATACGTTACATGTCCAGATTCTGCACACTGGGACTAAAGTGACTAAAGTCGAAACGTCCACATAACTAAATAAAGCTCAATAACACGCGAATCAAACCTCGAGCCGACGAGACCGGAACGTCACGTTTTACGCGTCACATTATAGCAACCGCGTTGGTGGTGATAATTTTATGTCTGTAACAAAACACCATTAAAACGATTCACAAGGTAACGGAACTGAAGCAAACCGCGGTACGAGCGATGCGGTAGGTGGTGGAAGCAGTAGTTGGTAACGGTTACTCCTCGGTTGTGGTTTTAGAGAGGAACAAAAAAAACAAAAAAAACACACTGTGTATTAAAATCAATCGCCCGTTAACCCCTTGTGCGTGTGGGCACGCGGACGCATCGTTTTACATCGTTTTTTTTTTTTAGGAACGCGTATCCTTGACGGTAAGATTGAACAGCTTCTGGGCGATAATGGAGTACTCGATGTCAATCGGTTTGGTGTCATCGTAGAGCGATGGGGCCTCGCACAGGATCGCAAATGTGCCGAATAACGATGCTATCGTGAATAACCATAAAAACAAACGATCCAAAACCATCGCCACAAAGCCCCAGTCTTGGTCTTCCTGCGTTGTGCGTCGCGTCGTTCGAATGGAATGGGATTATTTTTTGGTTTGGTGTTATTAACACAAGTTAGTTGAAGGGAAAGCGAAAGGAAGTAGCGTCGTCCCGCCACCAAAAAGTAGTTAAGAAAGTTATGGTGTAGCGTGGCGCAAAATTATTGTTATTTTTTTCCAACCGACGTTAAGTTTGTTTTGCGTTTTTTTTTTCGTTTTTTTTTGTTTGTTTTTTTTTTGGTTACAGTTGCATTGTGTGTTTGGGTTGGGCGCAGCCGTGGCCGTTTTGATGGCAGCAGTTCGGGAAGATGAACAAAGGTTTTTGTGTGCGTTTGTTTGTTTGTGTGTGGGGG
>JXWZ01006956.1:0-10337 GCA_000956215.1 Anopheles farauti No. 4 | reverse complement strand
AAATTCATTATTAAGGGTTAATTCCCAAATACCTCTTTCTCTTCGTATTAAAAGCGCACTAAAAACCCCTGTAATTATTCTCAGCCCGCAGCAATTTCGTGGTTGGAGTGCAAATCTAAATAGCATTATCAGATCCTAGTTCCACGATCTTCGCCTTGTACCTTATTCTATGCTATCACAAAAAAAATGCTAAGTTTCCCAGGCAGCTTACGGCTCAATAAGGGCGGGTTTATGCGCAAAAACACTTGGAGGAGAAAAAAAATCCAAAATCGTTCAATAAACTCCTTCCCCGTTAAAGGGCAGCAAGCCATGAGGTTGGTGTAGGCAACGGGTGCCTTTTATTGCACACCTACTTGCTTGACAGTTGTACCGGCTTGTGCATAATCTGATCATCCATTCGGTGCACTCGCCAGCCCGATTTTCCCATTGAATTCCATCGGTAGTCTCTCTCACAGCCCGTGGACAATGCTTCCGATTGCAATCGACGCGGGTTGGCGTGTGTGCCTCGCGCCTATATTTCTGTTGCTCCTGTGTGCTGTTCGGATGCCCGAGTGTGGCATTGCATTTGATATATCAATAAACAACCGTCTTAGAATCGTGCCTGTTTGGGTGGTTTAAAGTGGGAAAACGAACAACAATAAAAAAAAAACCAAACTGCCAAACAGTCAGCTGCCCGTAGGCCGCCTGAAGGACACCAGAAGCACATATATGCAAAATAATTGATTGTCCAGAAATAAAGTGGCGCGCTTATTTATGGTGCAGCATTCCAGCATTCACGAGCGCGCGCGAGTGTGTGTGAGTGTGTCGCGCCCGCGCTATCCATTAGCTAATGTGTGCTTTCTGAAAATGTGATTTATGTCGTTGCATTAAAAAAGCACCCCCGAACGGTGTGCGGGTAAAGCGTTACCAATTTACGAGCGGGTTTCCGGGTATAGAATGAGGTCAATGAGCGGAGAGTTTTAGCATAATTTGTGAATCAAATTCAACTCTTGCTTGCAAACGTTGTATACCACCATTAAGCGTAGTACATAAAAAAGCACCAAGGCGACAACCGACCGTGGAATTCACGTCCGTAAGGTCCGATTAATTAATAACTGCCACATGCGTTACAAATCTTTGAAGGAAACACTTGCTACACACTCACAGCACACCGGTCCTGTGCCAGTTTTGCGCCAAATAAACACCTCTCACACGCCTATCAACCACGGTTACAATTGCTCGAAGCCGAAGCAACAATTTTCAAACCTCACCGCTCACACCGAGCACATTTGCATAAGCCTCAGCGACGAGCGTGATAAAGGAAACAGCCCCCGGTAGTGTTGCATATATGCCAAACAACCAACCAAATAACAATAATAGCAGCAACGGAACACGGTGGTCCAAGGGCGAATAGATTCGAGACACAAGCTAATTCACTGTAAAAGTTAGGTAAAAATTAAAAGTACTCATGAGTTACAAATTTTACACAACGAACATCATAGATCAGATTTGAAAATATCTTCGATGGTTATTTAACAAATGTTGTCTATGTTTGAGAAAACTTATAAAATGTTGGTGATTTTGTCTGATATAAATCATATAATATTTCCAAACTCTTTGTTCCACATACTCTCTTTGTACTACTCTTTGTACTTTGTCTACATACTCCCCATACTATATGCAGTTGAAAATGTACTTAAAAATGTTATTCAAAATACTTAAAACGTTCACGATAATCACGTTTTCATCAACCTTGTAATATTAATTTTAGTTTTGTAAATTGTCTAGTATTGTAAACCAACGCTTGAACTGATTAATTCATACAAATATTCGTTAGAACATTTTACTGGCCACCTATTGCTCTAAGAAGTACCACTGTGCAGCAATAGCAGCAGCACAAAATTTTACTCTACCACCACGAATACTGCCCTCTGGCGGTGGTTTAATTTCTTCACTGCACAAACATACATGCCCTAATGGATTTGCGATCGGTCGATTGGGCTCGCCCGGCTTACCCTTTGGCATACGGATTGAAAGATTTATTTCCCGCTAATCTCCCTCCTTCTCGGCCCCAGGAATGTGGATCGGTTTTCGGTTTTCCGAGAGCTCTTTGGGTGTGTGGGTGGTTGGTTTGGGAAGGTGGGATATAATAGTAAAATAATAATAAACAACAAATTGCACTCCCACCCCACCAATTTGAGGTGGGATTATTTACACGCATTCAATCAGCTGGTTATGTTCCGGAATTGAACGTTGCATTATTCCATTGATGTGACAATGTTTGCTACTCTAGAATTAAGCATATTGTTGAGTAGTGGATTTATTTTTGCAACCTGGCAGATTTGCTGATTCTTAGTTAATTTTGTGTAACATTTATATTTTTATAATTTTAGTAGTTTACAATAAAATTTTTGATGTTTAACAACTAAAATCGAAGGAATAAAATCAAAATAAATCAATAATACTACTTCCAACAATTATTACAAATCCAACAATTATTTACTTTTCGTTTGAAAAAGCTATCGAAAATTTAATATTTTTTTTTATTTGCTTCAACCTACATATTTCGTTGTTTATAATTCCATTATTTGAAGTTCTTGAGCGACATATCAAGACATTGACCTGGCATATCCGTTGAAAATAAGCTAATATTCCCATCACTGCATCCTTGCCCGCAGAAATTAGTTGATGAAAATTACCCAACACATTAAACAACCCCTGCACAATCCTCCTCCTCTTCGGATTGCCGATGCATTAAAATGCAATTGCAAGTCAATTAATTTTGCTCTCACAAACGGAAATTGCTGGCGCCTTGCGTGCAGACGACGAAGGAACGACGCACGTTTTCTTCCGCCGACGGAGGCCAAAATCATTTCACACTCTCAGAAGCACCCAGCGAAACGGGCCGGCTCCGGGCCCCTAAAAGCGGAGGGCAAATGGTAATTAAGGTCCCAGTTGGGGTGGGTCGCAGAGCAAAATGACAATGACATTACGGGACGATGACGATGTGCCGCCGAGCGCAGGATCGTCGCCCGGAGGGTAATTAAAATCATATTCACCCAGTGACGGGAGAGAACGAGAAGGAGAGCTGAGGTGCACTTGCTTGCACACCGTTCGGTGCAATTTTCGTATTTGCATTTTTCTTCCCTTGGCTCGTTGATTAGAAGCGCTCGCAAAGGATATGCGGCGCAGTGCAGGAGAAGGAAACGACAGTGGCAAACATTACGTGCAGGCGGTACAGGTAACGGGCGCAAATTAATTGCTTGTCATTACCGCAGGTGCTTCCGTTTGACGATCCGCGTTCCGTTTATGATCGCGATGGCGGCATCCACATCGACTACGAAAGCACCCACGAGACGCAAAGAAGGCGCTTTACAGTGTTGTTCATTTTCCAATGGCTACTTATAAGCCTCCCGAAGCAGTGAAGAAGCGAAGACCAATCGAACGATCGACGCTTCATTTCATTGTTCCGGCTTCGCTTCATTTCAATGTTTCGTAATAAATATTTCACCTCTCTCACTCGCCTGCAAAGCGGGGTATAAATTTGAAATCTCACCTCCTGCAAACATCGTCCTATCATTTTCCGATCTGAACGGCTTCGCTTCATGTGGAGAAAATAAAACAGAAATTAACATTCGAATGACATTTCGAGGCGATAGATTTTACCGCTCACCTTTTACACATATGCACACACACAAACACAAGCATTCGGATTGGTGTTGGTGCACCATTGTGACTTTCCTTCCATTCCTTCGTTAGCCGACGTCTTCCATATCGTTGGCAATCGTAAGATAACTCAGAAATACCCACTTTTGAATACCGTCTTATTTTTAACGAGCGCGATCGATCGATTGTCCGGATCAGGTGGTTCCCAGATAGTGAGGGCTTTTTCTGTAAACTTTTTCTTTAATTTATGTGAAGATCTTTGTTGCCAATAACAAATAAAACTCACACAACTAAAGGGAGGTTCAGAAGCCAAAACAAAAGAGTGAAAAAGTTTTTTTTTCGGCTTGTTAGACCGCCTTCTTCCTCACGAGCTGTGCGATTCAGAGAAGGATAGTATACCAAAACAAAAGCTCCCCAAGCGTGGAATTTGTGCCGAAATTTGATCTCACCTGTTGTGAGCGCCGTTGAACACGCCGGTGGGATGGTCTGTTTGGGTAGAATCTCTTCTTCCAACTAATTTACTATTTTGTTCAAGGTCGTGGTGGAATCGCGCAAAAACGTCCCATACATCAAAACCTAAATCGGCGGGACAGGCGCTGGGGAATGGAGAACCAAACAACATTGAGTATATAATACGGACATATTTGCACAAAAAAATAAGAATAAAACCCAAAATGATCATAAAATGATAATGTAGAACGGTCGGTTGCTTATTCGTGTCGCTATTTGAATGCGCATTCTATTGGAAAAAGTATATATTTTAAATCGCTAAGCTTCACGGGAATTATAAAGTCTGTAAAGAATAACAGGCATTATGTGCCCATAAATTGTGTCTTGGTTGATTTGTTAGTATACTTTATTCAAAAACAGTTTTTCGGTTAACTTCTGTTTCGTGCATCTAAGACACACGCAGGTTCGACAGAAAAAATAACTCGTTTCGACCATAACCATATTTTTAGCTATAAATTTTTTGAATTACCGATAGAGTAGCTAATAGTTTCAATAAAAGTAAAAAATTCTAAAAATAAAAGTTCAAACTCTAATACAACGTTTTATGCAGTAGTATAGGTATCTCTTTACAGTGGGAGTCATAGTTTTGTGACATTACTTATGTTTATAAGGGTTTTTAATTTAACTGAACGCGATCGAAAACATTATTTTCCGATATCTTTAATGGTTGATTACAGACAAACGTACAATTTTTATATATATTTTACCAAAAATTAGTGTAATTCAGTGTAAATTAGCACGGTTTTATCATTGTACTAATATATCTATCAATTTTCTAATTTTTTCTTAAAAGCTGTTTTTTAAGTTTTTTTGTATTAACTTGTTAAACAAAAACAAAAACAAATCAGAACACAAATGTACATCCAATTATATGGTACCGACTTTTCTATCTTATCTTCAAGAGTAGAAAATTACCTCCCCCCGCTTTCAGCGGAAGCAATGAAGAAGCAGAAAACGATCGCCTTGATTTCTCAACCAATCGATCAAACATGCACCGATAATCGTACAACCGAAACAACTACTTTCCCAACACTTCCTTCACAAAATAGACACCAATTGCTACGGGTTACATGCACGTGCCATAAGAGCACAAATGTAGCAAAATCACCCCTGATACCGAATCTTTGGTGGACCGATGTAAAGTGTCAGGTGGTGGTGGTCCGGCCACCCTTCACGACCAGTTGATACTCGGGCTGGCGGGGCGCGGCTGTGGATTGGCTGTTGCGCTAGGTTTCGGTGGGACGATAAGCGTACCGGGTGCGGGGATAAATGGCAAACATGGCGCTGATTTACGGTCAGCTCGCGGGAAAAATTAATAGCACCCGCGTGCGGGGAATTAGCATACAAATAAAAATTGTTTTACATATTATTAGCAATACTTAGTGGTGGCTCTCTGACGGCGATCGTGTTTGGAGTGGATTGCGCTACGATGCCCGTCTCATGGAATGGTGGTCGGTTGTCGGTGGTCTGAGCCAAGTTTACCGTCTTAGCTTCGTCGAACGTCGATCGCCAAGGAGTGTCTTTACTGTTAAACTAATTTTCGCCTTATTATTAATGTTGCATGAACATTGCGACGAGCGTATGTCAACAAAAAAAACTTTAAGCTTTTAATAAGGTTATTGATATATCTTATTTTAAAAAAAACTTCAACGCAAAGTTTTTGCTGCAATCGTCACCGTCACGTACACTGCACAAATCAGTTCTCATCGGAATAGAAATGACTTGAAATTTGACACTCGCTGCCAAGCTGCACTAATGCGGAAGTGTTGAGTTGCTGTCAGACACGGTACGGAACGCATTTTTTTTTCTCACCACATGTTTCCAACCCTCCCCAAAAACGACCCGTACCATTTTCCCTTCCTTTCTTCACCGAAAGTGAAAAGATTCGATAAAAAGTGAACAACGAATTGTGACAGCCCGGACGAGGCGTCATCATCAACAAGAGCAGTTTCGAAACGCGCAAACGTTCACCACGCTCACGGCGCGGCTAAGGAAGCGGCTTGTTATTCTTTCATTCCATTATCAAAATACAGTTCCGCATGCATAGATATGCAAATGAGCCCAATAACGTCGCCGCCGTCGTCGTCGTCGTTGAACAACCGTTTCACCCCTTCCGTTTGAGGGGTTTACGAGCAAAACGTTCTGTGTCTGTGATGCTGTCGCTCGCTAGGATACGCACGATCAACTTCCGCCGTCAGGCTGGCAGGGGTACGAAAATTGCGCGCAGGGTGTGGATAAATAAATTCAGCGTGCCTTTGTCCTGGCACGAAAGAAGCGAACAGTAGCAGTGGTTTTTTTTTCTTCCTTGGGCAGAGGAATTTTAAATCAGATCGTGGATTATGATTACTAATTTCACATCTTTCATGCTTATCGAAAGCTTGTTGAAGTGCTCAGTGTTGGAAAGATTTCAAGTCTTTGGAATATTATTGAAAGTATACAATAATCAGCTACAACATATATATCACAAAACTACAAGAATATTACAACTGCAAAATTAATTGTATTAAGTGAAGAACCAATCATACAGCTAAGTCGTCAAATCAATCAACAGCTGGTGTAAAAGTTGGTTTACGTTTGAAAAAGTGCTAATTTTGTCGATTTTTTATCTATTTTGTCGAATAGACTACCGTTTTTGTAATATTTGTCGCATTTTTGTTGACTATCTTGACTGGTTATACGCTTTTTTTATGACGTTTATTGCGTTCCAATATACAATTTGTTATAAAATTGGCTATCAATTGAACCCCTTGAATCCTACCGCATGGTGACATTATGGTTTCGTTTCTGTGATAAGTTCTTCTCCTCGAAATATCGGATGTAAACTAACAAACAACGCTTTGCAGACGTCGAATGCAAACAGCATCGCATCAAACAGACTCACCGATGGCGGGCGATCCGTCACCGGTACAAACCGGTGCCGACAGCAGCAATATCATCCACCTGGCCACCAGCAGCACCGCGAACACACCGATCACGTACGCGCGGTAAGCTAAAACGCTAACGGCCGGCTCGATCGCCAAGCGACAAACGTCAACCACATCGGTTCCAACTCCGCTCGTTGCAGGTACTATGATCAGCAGTCACCGCTCGGTGCAGGCATGATTGGTGGCCCCGGTGGTGGTGGCCACCCAGTGTCCGCGTCCAGTCCGGCTGAGGACGCAGGCGTCACCGATCCTTCCATTTCACCCTCGTTAAATCTCATCCAACACCATCACCAACACGAGCATCAACAGCAGCACCATCAACAGCACGAAGACCATCACCAGCAGCAGCAGCAAATTCACCAACTGCAGAACAACAATGGCACCTTCGTGTACGAATACTACAAACTCCCGGAGAAGGATACCCTACAGTGGAGGTATTAAGATACAAGCACACACTAATGGGGAGGGATGCGTGGATGCCACCCAAATTCGATTGTTCCCACAGCTACCACAGAGACCACCGAGCTCGAAGTTTGTGTGCTCCAGGGTTGAGAGAGCTTCTCTTCCTCCTTCCTTAGATTGCGTCCGCTGATCTGGGCATTGTTTTGACCCGCCCGCCCGTTTCTGATAAGGATCAACCGGACGATGCAGGGTTGAGTTTGGGCTTTGCTTAAATGGCACACTTTTCTTTACCGATTATAATCCATTATTCATTCGGTTGCGTACGGTTGCGCTTCCGCTTCTGGACTCTTTGTGGCCCGGAATCGAACGGGGACCGATCGAATCGATGGATATAATTGTTTTATTCCAGTGCAATTAAACGCAGCAGACCATTCTATGCTGGCTATTGGAAAAGGTTATCATCGTGGAATCGGTTTCAATTTGCGAGACGATTAAGTAAAGTGCAGCCGATAGCAAACAATGCCAGCATAATCAATTAGAGTGTTTGAAACATCCTTTCGGTACTGTTTATCTGTTTTTTTTTGTAATAAGTATATCATTATGGTACATCGATAACCTTCAATGCGTTTTGATTATCGTAGAAACAGAAAATTTTGTAATCGTAATCGTTTTATTTTTCCGTTTCGCATTTTTGTTTTTAAAACAGTGGGGCATATATATTTACTAATAGTTTAATATTATTTATGGTTCTTAATAACGAAATAATGATTAAAAATTGACGAAAGCTATTTTTGAACAAAATCATATTGGGAAGCATTGAGTTAATTTACATACAAATATATTAATGTTAGGCTTAACTCTTATAAAACTTTTTTTCAAATAATATGAATTATTGGAAATTATTGGAATCGATTATTGGAAAAATAAATTACTATAACAATCTGCTCTAGTAACTCTAGTTACTGATTCTAGGTAACTATCTCGTCTTTACCTTTATATTTTTTTAGTAAAATTATTACTGGAAGACGTTTATATTGATCATAGCATCGTTATATCCAACGATAAAAATAATATAGGTGGTAAATAGTTCTAACCATTAAATGGGAAGTCAAAATACTTCAAATATATGTCAAAGTATGTGAAACAATATTACTACCATCATCTTACTTGAAGTAACAATGGTATTTTCCACAACATTTCAATGATTTCATTGAATTCTCTCTCGATTTTGTACATAATACATAAGTCACATCCCTTGTAAAAGTCTGCAAACATCGAGTATGTGAGTTTTTTTTATAATAATTTCGCAACTATGAGCAACATAACAAAAAAAAATAAAAAATATCATTTACAAATCACTTAGTCAAACAATACCGAAACCCCTTTTGTCACAAATGGGCACATAGGGCGGAACAGAAGAATTCACCCACTATGTTGGTCACCTCTTAGGTTCACACTTGCCACATTCTCTTACCACCTTCAGCCGTACTTACGTGTTGCCCTCCTTCCTCACGTGGTTTCTTTCTCAAACTTACCAACGTATCGAACGCAAATAAATCATCAGCATCACCTTCCGCCACATCTTAATCGCACACGCACGCGGTACACGGTGCGGTGAGATTTTATGCTCATCCATCACCTGTCAACCGATGGTCCCCGGGAATGTCTTGCATTTGGGCCCGCGGGCGCCAACGCCTCGTTCGATCGCTTTCCTGTGTATGTGCGTGTCCCGAATACTGCACAATACAATAACAACAACAATGTCAGGGTGCGAAAGAAGCCGCCGCCCCGATGGGTTAACGCTTTTGCGCGAGGTACGCTCACATCGCCTGGTCCATTATGTTCGACATCGTCATCGTCATTGTCGGTCCAAAAAAGGGGATGCGCACGCGTGCAGAGTATGACCTTACACAGGCACCATCATAACGGGGCACACAAAAACACAAAACAAAAACGTTAAAAAAAAATCCCGTCGCGTACGGGTGTGTAGATCCCTCTAGCTTAAGTTGGCCAATTGTTCGCCCGAGCGTCGCTCCTTCCGCCTTCTCTCGCGTTTATTTATGTCGAATTGTTATTTAAATATTTCATTATGTACCATGTGGCTTCTAGGAGCGCCATTTAGAGGAATATTGGGGTAGTGTACATACGGGCGCTAGCGGGTTTAACAACAGAAATAACAGTTATTTCTTATTTGCGCGGCCACCTTTTGACCACCCCACCACCACACGAGCCGGGAGGCGCGATCTTTTTCGCAACGCGCGTTGGGGCCGTATCGCACGTGGGGACGTTTATCTATCTGCCTTTACGCGGCAAGACCTAACAGCAGCTGCGGTCAGGTTGTGACGGCTGATATCTACATTTATGTACGTGGCTCGATGCTCGCCCACCCATCGCGAATGTACCGTCCACCCACAGAACGTGGTGCATCGTGCGCTGCGACCGACGTGCACCGTTAGAGGACGCATGCAATCGGGAAAAATATTAAACTCGAGATGAAAACAAACGATCGCTGGAGGGGGAACCGCCGCCGTATAGTGGAATAAAAATTTCCTCCTTCCATGGCCTTTAGCGGGCGTATAATTTTTATTCCACTGCAGCGCAAAAGCGTACGATGGTGGTAATATTTGTGGGTGGAAGGAAGAAAAAAACCATATTTTATCAGAAAAAAGTTTGTTTTTTTTTTTCATTTAATCCAATTCCTAATCCGGTATTTGTTGACGACGAAATTATGTTTAATATTTGTAATGTTATTCTATGTGTCCCAGACTCTATCTATCAGACACAACGAGATATAAATCAGTTCTTTACAAATTTATAAAAAATAAAATTATAATATTTACTATTTTAGTATTTTTT
>JXWZ01006949.1:0-40457 GCA_000956215.1 Anopheles farauti No. 4 | reverse complement strand
ATTTTTCTCCAATTCACCGAAGGTCGAGCAACACCACGTTCGGATCGCGCTTGGAACTGGACCGTGTAACCGTAAGGCACTGTGGGCACGCGGAATGCGCAGTATACAGCGGAAGAAGTCCGTTTCGATTGCGAAAAGCAGCCAGCTCCTTCACCTTCCGCCACTAGCTTCGCGTTCGCGTTCCGAGCCGTCTGACAACAAAACGAACAAAAAAAAAAAAAATAACCCGCGTCAAAGCCTACCGAAGCGCGAAAAACTATGCTTTCCATGGCACCGGACATGGCACGCACGAACCGCACGAAACCGCGAAAGCACGCCCGATCCCCGTCGATGATTCCGACAGACTCGATCAACAAGAACTGAAGCGCAACGCGCGCCCACGATCCACTACGAACACTACGGAGGGTTCCATATGTGTTGCGTTCCATCCCCCGTTTGCCCGTTTTTTTTTGGCCGAGGGTGGTGGCCATGCACATGTGTGTGTGTGTGTGTGTATGTTCATTTACTCCCGCGCACCGGTATCTTCTATCTAAATCACACCCCACCCACAGTACAGCACACGTAGACGAGCGAAGAAGAGCAACAGATTGAGAGATTTGAGCGTGGAAATAATTGTAACGTCAAACACTGGGGGAGGGGGAAAGTTTTGTTTTTGGGAAGCGCAGCGGTGCAGCGACAAGAACGCTCTCCACCTCTCGATTTGCTCTCTCCAAAAAATGCACCGGGCAGTGCGGGTGAGAGTGTGCGATCAGTTGCTATCACCGTGAGCAATAGATTTAAGCTTTGATGCACTAGTCTACCCTAGTTCTACACTAAGTTTTGGCAGCACTGTCACGTCCGTTGCGAGCGGAGCGACACATGGACGATCGTTTCTTTTCAACACTACAACCGACGATGCGTCCGTCCGTGAACGAAAGGCCAAGAGATCGGGTAATATAATTAGTACACTTTGTTGGGATCGGGCGGAGAGCTAAACGGCACCAGAATGGACGCCATATTTGTCTTTAGTGAGCAGGCAAAAAACCTTTCAAGGAGGTTAAGGTTTGATGGCAACCTTTATACTACCTCATTTTCAAAATGGAACACAACGAAATTATTAAAAAAATATGTTTATTCATAGAGTCATCGGTTAGTATGTTAAAAAAAGGTTTTCTGAATTTTAAGAACACAATTTCGATCTAATGAGGAAGAGATTCATAATTTCAACAAACTTGTCTTCATATACCTAGTTTCTCTAGTTTCATACTTTGTACTGCTCTTTTTTTTTAATATCGATTTTGGGATGTTCTCAGAACGAATCGCTTAGAAAAATCCTATTCCTCTATTATTGGTTATTTTACTGAATATTATTTTTAATCTGTCCAATGTCCCAACACATCCGGACTTGCTTGAAAGCAGCGAAGCAGTGTGAAGTCTACTTGTCCCATGGCATGGCTGGTAGGATACGAGAGTAAAATCCTGAGAAATCAATATGTCTGTTTGACGGGAATGTATTGACTCCAACAAACCCACCCTGTTGCTCCCTGTTAATTGAACATCAAATGACTACCACCAAAACAATCGATTGCTTTCACTGTCTCAGCACTTGGCAGCCTTACCTTACTATCGATACCGCGATACCTTATACACCAATATCAATTAACACCGGTAGCAGGGAGAGATGGTATCATTTACTTTTATTTCGCCCCACCGCTCAAACGCATTCACGTTTCCATAAAGTGCGGGTGCTAAATGGGCGTTTCAACAAAGAAAGAAAGTGGCCCAGCAAAAAAAAACACACACACACACACAGAGGCCAGGCATATATAGGCATGGGGATGTCTGCATAATCGCTCCCACCCCTTCCCACACAGAGAAACATGAAGTAAATTGTGCAAGTTAATAAAATGTGCCCAACACTTCCTTCTACGCTTTCGTAAAGGGCGATAAACGCCGGAAAGAACCAGATCAGGTGGGGCATGGCATTCTGAGATGGAGAAGAGTGTATTAAAAAAAAGTAACACTTCCATTCGGCTGTGTCTCCCCATGTCACTTCGTCACCTAATGGATGTTAATTTCTTTCAATAAATTGTTTCACATCCCCACACCACGCTCGCTCGCCCGTGAGAAGCCGACGTTGTCTGGTGCCGTCAGCGCGAGGGTGTCTAAATTTGTCGCATTTTATGACCTCCAAAATGAAGTTCACCCCGTGCGCGCTTTCACCGCCAATCGCTGGCCCTGGCGCTCTGTCAGCTCGCGGTGCCCGCGGCACTGTACAACAGCTGCCCCACCAGCTTCGACCTTCCGCGACGGTCGCTCGTACCGTAAAAAATGCACTTAATTTTCCACGACTGACGTCGCGGCATTCCGGACGCGACACAAAGACTAACTAGCGAAGGATGAGCGTGGTTCAAATTTTCCACATACGATTTACGTACCCAACCGATGTGTGGACGGCGCCTGCGTATGCTGTGACATGCAGAAACCATTTGTCTCCGTCGCGAAATTGGCACATCGCAAACAACAATTCGGGTCATCCTTCCATCCTCATCTCGGACACGGCTGTGGCCTCCTTCTTTCGACTGTTATCGTACGTCAAACCGAAGCCGCCGATCCGCCGGGGCCGAATAACACACGACCTGGAGAAGACCTTGCTGGTGCTCGGTTGTGTGTTAATTGTGCACTGGCCGAGTTCACGCTCACACTCACGCACACACCCTCGTTAGTGGACAAGTGTATCTCCCCCACCGCAGTGCAAACAATGCTCACTAAAACCCGCGACTTAGATTCTACGCAGAATGGGCCGCTCTTAATTACCTTTAATCGAGCGTTGTAGACCGCTCGAGATGGAGTGGTGTTGTGCAATGTTGCTGGTGCGCCTTTGGCAGGAAACCCTGCCCGTGTAATTGAAGCGTGTGTTGCGCCTGCGACTTCGACTTCGAGGTCTGTTTGAACAGCGTTTTTTTTTCTCTCCAGCGCTTGAGATTGCAGTTGTTTGCTTCCCCCGTAGCACGTTGACGTTCGCGGCTGGCCACGTTCACAACACGCGCCACCGCGTAAAACACACTTCCCGGAAACGGTGCAGGTACGCGTTCTGGGGACGTTTCGTTTCAGGACGCTCCACCGAAACTTCACAGCAAGTCACCGGGCACCGGATTGCTGGCTCGAAACAGCCTCCGGTTTGGGACTCTCCGATCGATGTGGGCGCAAGAGATGCGAGCGACTGACAGGTTAGCACCTACAGACATCACCATACAGCTCCCAAGTTTCCTCCCCTCCCCGGTGAGTTAGCGGGAGAGGATGTGCTACAAACTGTCCCACTGATAGTACTGGTACTGGTGGTGGTGGTGGTGGTTTGGACAGAGATTTTATTTTGGACTTGTTTTGTCCGAACGAAAACAGCCTCATCTCGGTACCAACACAGTCACACCGCATGTGAGATGAGGGTTGAGAAGAAGGTTTGGTCCCGACAGCAACAGTCGGTGTTGTTATCATTACTGGTGGCGGTACTGATGGGTGGGAAGCAGGAGAAGCAGACACAAACACACGCCTCATGTCGGAACCTTGCAGAACGCGATTTGTCGAACGAAAATTGAACAACTCGGGTGCCGGGAGAACACCAACCAACCACCGTGTGTACCGGTGGTTAAAGAGTTTTGCGAACACAAAAAAAAAAAAAAAAAAACAACAACGCTGATAGAGTGACGTCTTGTCGCCCGTCTCCCCTTCCCTTATGAAACGGGCTGCGGTGGTGGTTTTCGATCACACGAAAACACTACACAACAAAAAAAAAAAACATACATTTGTCATTATCACTTCAGGCGCGAGCACTTGTGTGTTTACACTCGCGTGTCCGACCACTTCCCACCGCCGCTTCCCGCCTTCTTCACCTTCCGTAGGGTGATCGCGAAACTTTGCGTGACAAACCAAGCGTGGTGGTGTAGATTTTGCTGGAATCTACTGGAAGCTATTTGGGAATCTGTCATGTCGCTCCAGATGATTTGGGTTCACTGGCGACGGTGGCGACGCATACGGATGCAACTCCGACAAACTGGCCTCTATTGTCTCTTGCCCTAGGGCAGTGATGGGACGTTGCTGGAGGACTTATCACCCCAGTGAAACTAGACACGGCCGATGGGCATGTTTGGCGACGGTTTCGATGAAAGTGTATCCCTGTGGCCTGTGTTGGGCGATACTCGCTCACGATGAAACACACGCCGCTTGCGAGTGGACATTACCGGTAATAAATTACTTCACGTCAGGCTTGGAAGAATGTGTCCGGACGGGTCCGTCCGTATTATTGCGTATGGCGGTTTTTGACGTAATCCCGTAATTAATGTCCATTGTTGTTGGTGTGTGAGTGTGTGTGTGCGTGATGTAAAGCGAACACGTACATCTATGGGACAGGAAAATGGAATTTCCTTGCCATTGTCCTAACACACCCTTTGGGAAGGAGCAGAACCATGTTTGCTTACAGAGCGTGCAAAAGAGCCATCGCCAACGGGGTGTCAAGCGTGAAATTGAGGTGAAAGAAAAAGTTTTCGATAAAGTTTGGAACAGCTTTTCGATTTTGAAAATCGCTCGATAGTGGCGTCTCTGTTTGCATAACCACGGGCTGTGGCTTTCTATTGGATTAGGTTCTCATTATGATCTAATCCATCCATCCACACACACACACACACACACACACACACACACACACACACACACACACACACACACCGAGAGCTCTGGATGGTTCCAATTTCGAGAAGCTTACCACGTCCCGAAGTTGGTTCCCATAATCTAATAAAGTCGTTTTGCGAAACTAATCAGACCTGGGGAACTCAGGTGCTTTTACCGCACTGAATGCACATGCGGATGCGAAGTGCGATAAAGTGTGAAGTGGTCCGGTTTGGATTTGGGGAAGAGTCGAACGTAATTGTAAGTAAGATGGTCGTTACGGTCAGCACGGGTGGTTCCCGTATCGGATGAAGTACTACTTACGCATTTTGCACACGTGTTCGCTTCAGCACATCGCCATTGCTGCGGATGGAGCCCTTCTTGTGTAGGGTCGGTGTCGCGATGTTCTGATGCGACCCGTGATGGTGGTACCCGTTGCCGGTGGTGCCCGCTCCCGACGCCGAATGCAGATGGTAGGTGAGCTGCTGCGGTGACACATAGTGCTGCGCCGTTGATTGCTGGTGGTGGTGATGGTTCGACTGTGGCTGCTGCTGCTGCTGCTGCTGCTGGTGTACGTAGACGTACGAGCCTCCACCGGGTCCAACACCGCACAGGCTGCTGCTGCCGAGGCTGCTGCTGGCACCGCTGGCGAGCAGGCCATTGTTGCTGGCAACACTGCCACTGCCACTACTCGGATGATGGTGATGTGTGGAGTAGATCTGCGCTGGGCGATCGATTTTTTGTGGGAAACTACACACACGTACGGGTAATTGGATGTGACGAGCAGAGGATGCGAATGAGCACACGCATGAAAGAGAAAAGAAAAAAATGAAACGAAAAACAGAGAGAGAGAGAGAGAGAAAGGTGATTAAAAATGGTGAAACCACAACGGAAAACAGAACCAGGTAGAGAATGAAACTGGACACATCTATGTATAGAAAAAAAGAAAATGAACCCGCAACACAGAGACAGAGCAGATGGTTGGTTTTCGCACAAGGAAATAGGCAAACCGAAAGGAAGGCCCGATGGAGTGTGGTGGAAGGGGGGGTGCGTGCTTTTTGGCCAACTTTTCCCATGCATTCGTTCGTTAGCTGCTTCGGCCAAACGAAAAAGGCAAACAGGACGGCCAGAAACAGGTATCGCGAGGACCCGTATCCAGCCGAGGCGAGGCTGGAAGTGCGTGAAAAATGCGCAAGACACACGCGGCAAACTGCAGCGTAATTAAATCAGACCCAATTGTGGTTCCCACTTCCCGGTCGGCACCGAAAAGGACATCTGCGGACAGGGGAGGATGATATTGTTGGATCTTGAAGCGCTGGCAAAATCGCGTAGAAACCCCGTGCACACGGTCGGCCAGATTTGGTGGCGGGATGTGGACGGTGCAAGAAAGGAGACCGGAGGATGAAATCCCAGGGAACATGCGCTACTGTGGTACACGGGAAGAGTTGGAATAAGACATAAAATAGGGAGCTGGAAACACAACACAAAGACGTAACGAATCGGGTACGAAACGAAACGGAGAGTAGGTTTGCGATTCGTAACAGAATGCGTAATGCTAATACTAGATTATCCTGGAACGCGTTGGAAAGTAGCGCCTGGAAGAGCAAGAGTGTGAAGAAAGAAACATGGACGTTAGAAAACGCTGCTTGAAATATTTCAAAACAATCGTTGCAATGTCTGGCGACGTCTCTCTGTTTTCGTTCGAAAACACCGCACATCCTGAAAGTTGCAGCAAACGGTGATCACGTGTGAAAGATAGCACAACTTCACACCTCTGTGGATGATATCTCGGTAAAGTTTGCCTGGCACACGAACCAGGAGGACAAAGTTTTGCTTCCGATGAAACTTTTCCCCTCGAAATTCCGGTGTTTTCTTCCAAAATTTGCACGGGAAGCAATGGCGGACGTGATATTGTCCCTTACCGGGTTTTGCTCCTGGTGGACATACTTTCTTGTTTTGTTAGATAAATCTTTCATCCGCAGCCGGCACACGAGCATCTTTAGGATAGTTTCTTCGCGGAGAAACACACACACACACACACGGGCAAAGATCCTTTATATTCGACCCTTGCGCTTTTGGTTTCCCAATTCTTTCGTACTCTCCGGAGGCCAAAAGTTCCGGGTGTCTGTGCGGAAGGAAATTTCATTGCAAATATTTCCCAAAACACTTCACCGAGAGCCGAGATGACGCAGAGAAACAACACGATCATGACAGCGAACCTTCTTTCGGTGCAGCAACTTTTGAGCTGTCCATTACGTTTGGGATTACGACACACAGATTGCCACCGATAGAAGCTTGCGTGGATTGAGGCATACAGACAAGGTGCCACGCGCCGCACGCGCGTCCAGAAGCTCCAGGAAGCATCTTTCGATCCTTCCGGGAATGGAAAAGTATCTACCACAAAATCGCGCACAAGAGATTGGAAGAAAGAAAAATAAAGGATGTGACCGAAGAACGGAAAACGATAGCTGAAAGATGAATCTCAGCTGCTTCCCGCCTCGCCACACACACTCACACACACACACACGGTCGACTACCTGCTGTGTCGTCTGACCATTGTTTTGTTGGTGCATCTTCCGTTGACCATATGGCTGGAACGATGCCTGCCGGCGAACGGAGATTTCTGCAGCAGCTGCTGGCTCTCCCCGGGGTTTCCGTCTCCGGAGCACCATCCGTGATCCAGACGACGAGCTTCAACAAAATGGGTCTGAAGACGTCGCGTCAAAATTAAGTGGAAACTAAGGAGGTTTTCCTTCCATCCCGCCGTGCCGTGCCAAATGTTTACGCTACGAGATGAAAATGATTCCACCAGTGGCGCGCGCGTGTGTGTGCTGGAATGTGTCTGCAAGAACGAAGTGTGTGGAACATCTCCACTTTCGCTCTCTCTGTCACACAAACACACGCACACACCATGTGATGGAGGTTTTGTATTTTATACGATAAGAAAAACATCTGAAAAAAGCAATAGCAACTAGACCCAAATTGAAAGGAAAACACAAAACACATGTTCGAATGTGTTACAAAAATTCCATCGGCAAGGCCCGCCATGGGCCGTGTGGCTGCAATTAGAACGCAGACGGCAGACTGCATCGTATCGCCCTAAAAATAACTTCCCAAGCCGAGAGTGAAGGTAATGATGCAAGCAGTACGGGCGATCTTTGGAGAGGAAATGTTCATAAACTGCAGGGGAAATTTTCCTGGATGCGAAGTGGCATTGGTGGTTGCAAAGGAACGGTCCAAAGTTGTTTCTTTAAATCTTCCTCCCATGCGCCGAACTCACGACCAAGAACCGTTTCCAAACCGTGGAGTTTCCAGTTGATCAGCCAAGCTTGAATTAATAAATAATTTTCCCTTTCTTCTTGCCCCATGAAGCCACCGTACGGGGTAAAAACAACGCATCCCGCATATGTTCGCGCGTTACGGTGTACTCCGGGGTAGGTCATCGAGCCGTACACGTTTGGAAGTTAGCTACTTTAACAAACACGAAGCCCTGACCGAGCGTGTTGATTTATTCTTTGAAGATTTTTAATCGTTCAAGTAAGCGCCATGAACCACATCCAATTACACAGCAGTGTACGACGCGAACGAAGCTTCAGAGTGATTGACTCCAAGCTGACGGAAATTAGAACAACGCCCCAGTATAAAAGGCCAGAACCGTCTGCAGGAACCCGTCCGAAAGTTATGTTTTTTGCGTCGTTCTTGTGGTTATGTTTTTACGACTTATGGCAGGGTTTATTTATGCGACCACCGGTTCTGGTCTGGAGCGTCTGACCACTCGTATCCTTGCGGGTTGGATACTGACGGCCTCACGCCTCCTTGGCCAGTGTTTGGTCGTGACAGTATGAGTGATATTTCGCAGCTTTCCGGGGTGGGCGTTCAGCGAAATGGTCACATGATCGAATAATAAAAAAAAAAAAACAAACGGGAGGCGTATTTTATGGGAGCGCAAAATGTCGTGTTATGTTACTACCAAGGGCCTGGAGGACCATAAACGCGACCAATCGGCGCTAGAAGTGCGTCACAACATGACGCGCTGTTCGTATTGAATTATGGGAAGAAATGAGCCATGTGTTATAAACGAGCGGAAATGGAACTGTCAGATGCTAGTGATTACTTTTTATACCTATGATATTGGATTCTTTTTACATACATATTTGGTACATTAAGTGCGTGCTAATCGTACTTGGTAGCAAATTCGTTGTAGCGTGTGGAGAAATGGCAAAAATAACATAATAATTATTTTCTCACACAAAAAAAAAACACAATTTAACGTGTTAAAAATTGTGCTTATCCCGTCGTTCTGTTGAGTGCATTATTGTTCTCTCATCTGTTGTAAGGTGATTGTGATTGCATAACATAATGATGTTGGCATGTATGTGCCCTTCTTCCGTCAACCTCCCGCCACCCGACGAGACGGTTTTCACCGCGGTGAAATAGAACGGAAATAACGCTGGGAGAATGCACGCGTTGTAATGTTGTTTTTCGCGTCCTTTTTCCCCCTCGCATCCGGCGTTAAAGTACGCAAATACACGCGGAGCAAGGGAGGAAAAATCCGTTTCCGGTCCGGTCCGATCGTTGCCGAAGCAGCGATGGCTCATCGTTTTTTTTTTGTCGCCTTACCCGCATAACGCAGACCATCGTGACGTGACGCATTTGCCTGCACACGGTGTCGAACGGCTCCAGGTGACAACCGTGGAAGCGGGGAAAAATTATGAAAATTGAGTCGCCCTCGGCAGTCTTCTGCGCCGCTGCCGGGAGATATCAAATAGCCCAAAGGCTTCGTGCCGTGCTCGAAATTCGCTCGCTTAAACTATATTTATTTCCCCCCGAAGCCATCTTTAAACGGCAGACCGTCTATGCTGGCAGGCCACAGAAATATGGCCCTCTCTCTCTATCTTTCTCTCTCACACACACCGGCAGCGGCCTGAGGGTCGTCTTTTTGTGTTTCATTAAAAAATTACAGCCCGATGTTATTATCCGCATGCTAGTTGCCTATTTTCACGAGCCGTTGAGCCCACGGAGCAGAGCGCACGGGAAGCAGGGTTGAAGAAACAAGGGAGTAGAGGGATAAGCGCTTCAAAGGTAAAAGGGAGCGAGAACGTTCACAAACGGGGAAGCGAAATGAAACATAAAAGACGCATTTTAACACAGAACAAATACAAAAAAAAAACAGTGCTAGCTGTAACATAAGAGTAATGAAACGAATGTGCGCAATGATATGGAACAAAGATAATAAAGTGTAAAAAAAAAACATAAAAAATAAGTAAGCTACCTTCCACCAATAATGAATCCTGAGATACAAATGATCATTCTGGACCAAGGAACACAACCAAACAAACGAAACGAACAACTGTTCTTCGATGGGATTAAACTTTGTTTTAAAGAACACACACAAACACACTAAAACATGATAAAGTTCTGCGATAACTGAAGTATGAACTGTAATGAATATGGAAACATAAAAATTAACAAAACAAACACACACATACACTGAGAACACAAAAAAAAAGAAAAAAAGAGTCTTACTACGAAGCACAAGGGAGTAAAATAATAAAAAATGTCTTTTTACAATGGTTGTAATTAAAAATAATCATAAAAAACTGGGCACACACAAACACAAAGGCAAAACAACGCTAACCGGCACACTGGGCTGTGCGATAATCTATAATAACACACAAAAACGCACACAATAAAGCAGAGTGTCTAAAAATCACACAAAAGCACAACATCACCATCGTCATTACACACCCCGTGTCTCCCTTTAATGTATGATAAAAAAGGGAAATGACGCACACAGACACGCACGCACACACTGGGAGTTTGCTCACATAAAAAGAGGAAGCATAGAAAGGATATTCTAGCCACATTACACACATTCGGCGGCGTGTGCCCCTGACGAAAAGAAAGTGGGTTTTTGCAAATGGAGTTTGCATGGCGCGCGCAGCACACGCCGGAATGATGTGAGCCTGTGGCTGGTGTGTGTGCGTGCGTGCGTTATTATTTTCAATGGGGTGTGATGCGATGCAGTGAAGTACCGAAGCAAGAAGAAGCGAAAGCACCGGAGATGAAAATCAATACTTTAGTATCTGAAATAGTAACATCTCCTCGCTGGTGGCGACACTGGCGGCGGAGGCGGCGGCGGCGGCGGTTGGCAGCGGCCGTTGTTGACGCGTGTCTCGTGGGTACGCGATGATGCTGCCTTGCTCCGGGGTGGGTGGGCCGGGTGACGTACCAGGACGTCTCCCACACACACCAACACACACACGCGCGCGCGCTCGTACACTGTCTGGAAGATTTGTTGTTTGGGTGGGTTTGTGCGTATGCGCGCGCCTTATCAGTGTGTGCGGGCTTTCGCTTTCCGCGTCACTGATTTATTTTCGCCCATACACTAAAGGTTTCATCCGTTTCGGGTAGCCAGTACGGCGGGCCACAGTGTCGGAGGCGGAGATCGTCCTTTTCGGACGGAGAGCCAGCGAACTAACTCCGGCACCGCAGAGAAAGAACACTTTCCTCCGTAGCGATGACGCACGCTACTTTCGGAACAATGCTTCACAGCTATCGCTGCCCGAGTTCTTCACGAGCTAATTTATCACCGAACCCTTCGCCACTTCCGGCAAAAGGTGGGGCTAGTGGATGGGGAATTCTTACATCAATCGCATTACACAACGCACGCCAAACACTTTCCACGGTGAGCTTTCACTTCGGCAAAGGACAAGAACACTTTCCGTGCGCGGTTAATTACAGCGACCGCTTCGGACCGCCACGACTCATGACGATTTTATGCAAATTCAACACGCCACAACGCATCTCAAACTGCGAAAGTCCACTGCTCGGTCGCCCAGTTGCACACAAAACACCCGCTCTATTTGCACGTTTTCCGATCGATAGCTTCCTACTGGGCAGGACGATTACACACCCGGCACACGCAGAAGGACGGCAACGCACGACATCCGTGCTTTTTTTTTTTGGGAGCGTCGTGGAATTTAATCGTTACAATTTTCTCTCCATACCGTTTCCACGCAACAAGATTAGGTCCCTGTTTGCTTTTTTTCCTATTGCACCGCCACCCACTTTACGCCCTTTGTTTTGCTTTTATGGACGGGATGCACGGATGTTTCACTGCGCCAGCCAGGGACGACGGTGGCACGAAATTTAAACACCAAAACCGCTTTGGCAAACCGAGCAAAAACCTTTACGCTCGGAAACCGCAACGGTTACAAAAAAAAGCACTCACGCGCACCGGGTTTTCCTTTACGCGACTGACAACGTCCCGGGATGGTGCGGACTCGACAACACGTCTTTACGGTCGGACGTCTGCTAGCGGACTTGCCACACTCGAAGACGACGCTTCGAAGACGTCTCTCGCCTCGTGCGCAGCAGAGCAGTAGTGGCAGCAGCGTGTGTGAAGCGAAATCGAGAGGAGCAGCGCGTTTGCATGTGTGCGTGCGTTTATGGTGCGCTCTCGGTTGCGAGTGTGCGTTAGTGATGGGAAAATACACGACACGCTTGAAGGAGCGCCTGCAGCAGAATCCAATGGCGTTGCAGTTGCAGTAGGCTAATTTAATGCGTTTGCTTGATTGGGATATTTTTCTACAATTTTCCAAAACAAATTTCGCCACACAAGATTTTTATTTTTTAATAGCCTTATTTTTGTCATAAATTGCAGCAAAAACATTATTTGTAGAAAATGTATGCATGATAAAAATTGATCAATTTTACAAAATTTTGTTTTTTTCAATAGCTAGCTAATCGTTGTGGATTTAGTCAAGAAATAACATGCAAAATGTGCCGTTGTTATTTTTTTTCTATATTTCAATGATTCCTGAACGAAATGCCCATCACTAGCGAGTGTTCGGTGAAGGACGTGTACGAGAGTAGCGAACACGCGTACGTCAGAACGTAAAAGGGAAATAATAGGCAAGGACGAAGCGTTCCTGTTAATTCTGTCACGCATACATACATAACCACATACCGACGGCAAAAAGGACGAACCCTTCCCGGGTTGAAAAACGATTTTCCCGTGAGAGCATGTGTGTGTGTGTGTGTTCGTTTGTATTTGATATAGGGAGAGAGAAAGGTTCGTGTGAGAGTACCAGTGTCCTGTTTTTAAAAGAAGCCAGCCGACGCAAGGATATACTGTGGGTTGTGAAAAACAAAAACAGAGAGCGGGAAAAGCGGTTTGTGGTGTAGTTCGTTCGTGGCTGGATGCGAGAGAATTGATCGAAGTGAGCGCCGTAATTCAACAGGAGCGATGGTAGTAGTAGCTGACGACGCCTGCTACTCCTACACGAAACAACCGTCATATAATGGGCAAAAAGTAAGGGTACAAAGCAGACAAAGAACGAACTCTGTGCCTGTTTTTTTGGAAAACATAGAAAGGCAGTGCGGAGGGCGGCTGGTCGTTTAGGGCGACGGCGCTGTAAGAACAGAAAGTGTTCCACTTCGACTACACGCGCAGTTTTCTGCCCTTCCTGGCGGAGACGCTGCCTTTCCCGGGCCTGTTATCGGGCGCATAAAGAAAGTGAAGATGCGTGAACGAGTGAATCTTGTCCTGCCAATTATATATTCCACGAACCGGGCGGGACAGAAGTTTTCCCACCTCACCTGAATGTTTAGCGTTTATCTTCTTTCAGTAAACTCTTTTTTTGCGCAGCAATCGTCAGAATTCGTTGAAGCGGGATGTAGGCAAACCGACAACTTTTGTCGCACTGACGCGCTAGAGAGAGCGAGCAAAATTTGTCATTCGCCGTATTCGATTTGATGCTTTGAATCTGTCAATTACTGGTCCGAAAACAGATTTAATTGGATTAATGTAGAATGGTTTGTTAGTATACTCGGTTAGGCGTTAATACGAGATTTGCCTGGCAAATCGTTGCTTCCAGTCGTGAAAAAGGCAACTGGCCTATAATTGTCTTAATGTCTTCGAGTAGCATAGAAAAAAAAAACCAAACTACGAGCAAAAAATAGCTCTCCAAGAAGTTGACCAAAAGCCTGTAGAAAAACAATAACCGGGAACTCCAAGAACGTCTCCGTCCGGGTTTATTTCCAAACACTAATGCACGCCGTTTCCCCGCCGCGTATGTTGCGTAACAGCCTTGCAGTCCGTCGCAAGCTGTCAAGAAAATGAACAACCCATACACCACACGAAACGCTTGTTATTATGCATTAGAGTAGGCCATTGCGCGTACTAGGTTGGTAGGTGGTGTTCTCTGTGAGTGAGCTTAATGTATCGGCTCTTCCCGACGGACCGGGTCCGGTAGGACGGAAGGGGAAAATTTCTTTGCGTGTCCATTGACATTGCCAATCGTTCCTTAGTTGGATTAGTTCCGTTCGCTGTTACGACCCTCGCCCGGGACGGATCATTACCCTTGCAAATGAGTCTGGATGGGCGCACTTGGGCCCCGTAATGGTTCATATGTAACACATTCCTGGTGGATCATGTGCTCGGCTCCTTGAGAACCGCCGGAGAGCTGAAAATTTCATGCAGATTTAAGCATTAGCTATCTAACTTCTAGCAGAAGCGTTCATCGCGAATCTTCCCATCGTGAGCATCGTAAAACACGTCGGATGCAAGCTTTTAAAGCAATCTTTCTCGCTAGACTCATCAGACATCGCCAGTAATGGCTGTCAAATGTACAAAATGTTGGAGCAATCTGCAGAGCACGTACGGACACAAAGGCACCGTGGATGTGACACACAAAGGAGTCATTACACCCGGTTCTATTTCTTCACTCGCAGATCCTTCTTTCTTATCGCGATCCGCCGTGCTCTTGCCAACCTGCCTGCCCGTGAGATAGCGAAAATATAGATGTTACTTAAAATGTAAAATTATACCATGTGAGAAGGGAGTTCCGAACGAGCACATACGTGACGGTGTTGCGAGCAGATAGAATGACGACGACGATATGCGGCAAACCGCACTTTGTGCAAATCCGCACCGAGTAAATGGTGCAGGTAAGTGGAGCAGACGCTGTGTTAAAAAAGGGTACCAATAAATAGCCTCGCTTAAAATGGATGGTACTATTTCGGCGCGTTCCACCACCGATTTTCCTGATGGCTTCAAACCTGATCTCCTTGGGCTAGCGGTGCTGGGGATGTGTTTTCCCGCAGGGCGTACATATCGAGCGATGAAGGAAAAATGAGGGGTTCGGTGTATCGTCCTGGAAACCTTCGTTGCTCTCCGTGCACCGTGGGAGTGGAGTTTCCCTAATAGAATATTGAGGGAAACAACCTCCAAATCATAAGCCCCTGTCGCTTCCAGCGTTGCAGGGAAGGAAGCACTACACTTAAAGCCATTACACGGGCATGCGTTGCCGACCGGAACGATAAGGGGGATGCTGCGAAATATGGACGCATTCGGAAGAACTTTCGCCATATTTCGGTTTCGCCGTGAAGGCGCATGGGCCCGGAAAAAGCGCATGACGATGATGATTGTTGGACCTAATAAATGGCGCATAAATGGGAGGCTTCTATCCCGTAGTAAATTATTCGAACACTTGCCTCGATGGAGGCTTCTCGAAGTGCGACTATGCTAACAGTGACGGAAAGGCATCACAACCGTTCGGTGAGGTTATTCACCTTGTAGCGAAAATTATCATTCGTATTTCTTTGCCAGGGTGGCTCCAAATGCAAGACTGAAACTCGCTTCGTTTCTATTGTTGAGCGGTGTATTGTTTTCATTTCCTTTTTTGACAAGAAAATCGTGATCCATGGGATGCTTTTCTGTACGGGATGAAAAAGCGTTTCATAAGACTAATGAAGTATGATGTATGATGGGATGGCAAAGGAGCCTTTTGTCCCGAAAACGAAGCACCCTCGGCAAGGAGGTTGTCTCGGAAAGGTTAACTTTATTGTTTATGTAACGGAACAGATACCGCCATCTCGCGAAAGGATCCTTCCTAAGGGCGCCATTGCTTTGTGGCGAATGATGATAATCCACCAACGCGGTGGTACGGTGGCGATTAGTAGAAATATTTCAACCTTACTCTGTTTATCTAGCTTGTTTGTATTACTTTTCTTCGCGTTCGAGGTTTTGATTCGTTAACGCCCGCGATTCGATAACAACCAACTGTATCCGTGAGTATTTTGAGGACCAAAAGTCACCGGGATTCTTTATCCTCAAACCAGGGAAAAGCGTGCTTTAGCCTCGAGCGCTGAAAGAAAAGCGTTGAATCAATAGGAAAATCATAATTTGCGCCTCTCTGCTCTTTGCTTACGCTGCCAAAAAAAGCAAACACAGGCTTCGTCTGCTACCGAACGAGGCAGATGGGAAAAAGTTCAACCGGGGGACGTATTATTGATTCGATGAAGTGAAAATACATCAAGGAGCACTCCGTCGTTTGTCGAGGCGAAATGTCAAAGACCTTTCCAGTTCCTCTTTCTTTTCGGGAGGGTGGCAGCCCGCAGCGAACTCCTCGTGCGTTCGACAGACCGTCGTCTCGGCCGGCCTTCTTACACCCGGGCGTCAATAGAAGCTTTAATTTGTTCCTTTTTGATATGAAAAGTAATAAATAAGGGCGGCACTTCCTTCCGACAGCCTGCAGGAGTCGGTTTTTACGACTGCCCCGAAGGACTGGGTTCTTGTTGCCAAAACTGCAGTCGGCACTTCTTCGGTAGCGATGAATTTTGAACAAATCGATAGCCAACGGATTGTGCAAGGGAAGAAAACGCGTTCAGCAATATACCACACTTTAACGTCGACTAATCCGCTGGTACGGAGATTGGAAAAAAATATTGGACCATTTGTTTGCTCTGGTCCATCATCGTGCGGGCAGGGGCAGGACTTTACGTAAAACCCCAAGCACACAAAACGCTTCCTGTGCCCATCTTTCACTGTCCAATATTCATGGTGAGCGTAGACGAGCCGATATTCCGGCCCGAATTTAACATCCCCCACAAGTCGTCCGCATACGCATTGGGGTTGAAAATGACGCCCTTCTGTTGCCACCGCCTCCATTAAACCGGAGCACCACCTCCCAGAGGAACGATAAGCGAAGAACAGCGTCCGCACTTCCGAGTTGGGTACGGAGGGACGGTCGCTTTGGGCTTGAATTGTTTTTATGGTTTAAAGTTATTTTTATGCACTCAGTACCGGCGTTCCGAATAGGGATTTGATGCCAGCCGAGATGGGGAATAAATAACATGGAAAAGTTTTCTCCATCGCAAGTAAAAAAAATTGAACGGGGCGGATGCTGACGAACCGGCTTCCCTGCTGCCTTGGTTTGCTTGCGTCATGCGGATGCGGATAAAAAAGGGGGCCGCAATGGAATTTCGCGCGAGCCTTGAATATTCTTATCATTAGCCGTAGACGACGCTGTTGCTACCGACCAACCGGTATCTGGACGGGCTTTACGAGAGCAATATTCAATTCCGCACGCTCCGCGATGCAGATGGATGACGGTGCGTCTCGGGCATGACGGTTTCGAGAAGTAAGTGAATACGTGCCGTTTTTCTGCACACCGAAAGTGGCATGAAAGTGCGGCGGACTTTCTTGTACAAAGAACCGCCAACGCAAAGCTCTTTAAGTAAGCAATGTCTGACCGCAATGACACGGAGCGGTACAGGGCGAACATTAATGAGAACCTTCCGGCTCGCTTCCCAAATCCGTCCTCGGGCAGCGTGAATTCCGATTTTCTTAACTTTTAATTGCGGTAGTCATTAGGAGATAAAGTTGCTGCTTTTCTTGAAGATGGGTCGAGCGTCTTTGCGCGGGATGTACCGAAACCATTAAAGAGGGCGTTGAAGTGGCCATATCCTTGGTGCGTCGAATGACCCGTCGAACATTGTTGTATCCTTTTTTTTAAATTCTTCACGTGGAAAGCAAATGTTTCTACGAACGTTTTGGTGATGCATACCTAAAACGAGATAAAACGAAAGATACGGATTAGTTAAAAATCCTTAAATGTATATATTATTGAAATATTCTAGTACCGATGAGTGCAGACAATTCAGTAGAGTTGTCGTAGGATTGCGTTTTGCTATCACGTTCTCTTTTTCAAACCGATAAACTTGAGACATGCTCAACCCATACACTCCATTAAACAGAACAAGAGTCATCACTTTATTTTACGCTCACAGCATATTCAGAAAGTCGCCCAATTCTTGTACACCTTCAGCAGACACTGGAGGTGATAACAAAATACAACACAATTTTCAGCTCGATTAAACGCACCTCTTATCGCTTTTCGATTTCAAGTTCATTTGCAGACCTAAAATTCTACTTCCTACCAACCTATGCGCAGCTACCAACACTAATTGCTACCAAGGTCTAGTGACAAGACTTTTCGCTCCGACCGGAAGTGCGGATTTGTATGCATTCGAACTGTTTCTGCACGGTGCAGCATACATAAGTTAAGAACACAAACGAAATGGGTTGTGCATATGCTATTAGATGCTGGAAATTCCATCGTCCAAGCCGTTTCGAATAGATATCCTGTGGAGAGATCCTGTGTCGTGGCTAATTGCTGCCAAGGCGTCGTTGTCCGCTCTTCCAACCGTTCCAAGCCGGTAAAGAACACACAGGACGCCAGGACCGAGGCTTCTTGTATTTCGCATGCATAAATTGTTGTCCATCAGATCCAAATATTTGTAGTTTTGCCGACGGAGCCAACCACCCTCAGTCCTGGGGTGTGTGGTTGCTGGACGTTCGGTACACTTGACATTTTCATAACGCAATCGTCGCCAGCCTGAAGTGACAGGGGGGATTTGCATTTCCATAACCCGTCGAAGCCCACTTGTGTCGAGGGTCGTTTGTTTTTCTGGACAATCATTTTGGGATCAGATCAGAATTCAAGATTTATGTTCGATGCTCGGGAACTTCGAACCCATTTCGGGTCATGTCTGGCTTGCATAACTAAATACAGCCCTCCCGAAAGCACAAACCAAAAACAGAAAAAAACGCCAAAACCTAAGACGACCTAGGCTTTGGACGTATCATCTCCCGAATGTTTTTAAGAGTCCCGTGTAGGAGCACAACTTTGTAAGCGATCGACACGGTCGCAGCGGGATCGTTGTTCGTGCGCGATCTGGGTGGTCTTTGGATTCTCGGATTCTCGACTGGAAGCGCCCGACTATATCCAGGAATCGATGTTAATGATGATGAAGCCGACGATGATGATGATGTGGATATGGTGGAAGATTACACAGTGAAGCTTAAGCTGGTGCGTGTGTATCACGTCGTCGAATGCATTCCCTGTATTGCCCGGATAGGTTCTCGAACAGCAGAGGACAACCTTTCTCGTGTTGTTTCGTCCGGAATGCGTGCTGGATGAATTGAATTATGGAGGTGATGTTGTTGGCTCCGAACAAGATAATTACCTTCCGGACGAGGACGAACCGCTCAAAGCGTACCACGCTTGAACGCTAATTCTTCGATATAAATGCGCGCTCCCGAAATCATCTGACGACGGTATCGACCGTCAAAGTATCAGATTTCCTAACCTTTTATCAGGTGCCGTGAATGGTACCATTTTAGGACACACGGAGAGGCGTGTGTGTTTTGTTCTGAAAGAAGCAAGGAGCGGACAATGATATCCTGTCTCAGCACTTTGAAGAGATAATAGATTTTAATGATTCAGCGCATTAACGAATGTCTTGACAGGCTGGGGCAGGAATGGAGTCCTATTTTGTACGAGTGTGTCAATACAATAGCGTAGTTTGAGTTACTTCAACTACACGTCATGATTTATGACTTCTGTCTCCAATAAGCCATTCTTCAATAAGAGCACTTAAAAAGACCATATTTAAATCTGTAGTAGATCATGAAAAAGCAGAATCCTTATGGCATATCTTATTGCCGGGGCAGACAATGTTCAATAAATATGCACCCAGAAATTGCGATCATAAAAACGAATGCTCAGCCAGCAAGTGGCCCGCATCGAAAGCAGACGAAAACGGTCCATCTCCGCCTAGACGTGTTCGCCATATTTCATGTTGTTTACGTTCAATTTTTTATTGGTTTCTTGCGAGTGTTTGTCTCTTGCAGCAACAAAACAACAATTAATCATGTACCACTTGGGTTGCACGAAATGGACGTGAGCCGGATGCAAGCAATGCTGCTAAACCAATCTTTACCGGACCTGCAGCTAAAGGGCCAGCGCAAAAAAAGGTAAAAGATACGAGAGCTGAGCCAGAAGCGACCAGCTCTAAATCTTTACCGATGATATTTTTTTTTGCGTTTCCTTTTTCTTATCCCTCCACATATCAAAGGCTACTGGTTCGGTGTTGGTAATGGAGAGGAATTTGTTTCGATCTCTGCATACGAAATTTCTTTTTTTTCATCCGGTCCAGCGGGAGTTCTTCCGAGCCCAGCACATGTGGAGAGGTTCTGCGTTCTGCCTTGGTGTTTTGATAGCACTGGCGTAAAATTGCATCAGGAACCTTTGCCACCGGAAGGACCTGCCCATCGGTGTGCTTTTGTTTCTTCCCATGCCCTCCCGTACGGGGAGAAATGCTCGTAAAGAATGCAAAGCAAGAGCAATTTGATCCACCTTCCAGCCCTCTGTCATTAAAATGTCACTGCATGTCCGGTTCCGGCGATGAGTTCGGTGCATCCTGAAGCACAGACCTGCATCTTAAAATCTCCCCCCGTACCACACAGGACACATAAAGGATTCGAAAGTAAAACAAAACAACAAGCAAGGACACTAGTGCGACCGAGGGCAGGAAAAAAAACATGTGTCCAGCGGGTGGGAAAATGGTTTCATTTGATGAAAAATAAATGCATGAAAACTATCCCGGGTCCAGAAGACCTCCAGGAGCGTCTCCTGGGAAGACTTTCCTTCGTAAAGCCGGAAGGAAAAACAATAAAATGGTCTAATTAATTGTGTCTCGCTGATTGGGCTGTGGGAATAGATCCTTGATACGCATCAGGATCAGAAACCAGAGCGCCGACGACAGGACGTTCAAAGTGCATCCTTTTCCATTGGGGTACATGATTTTGAAGATAACGAAGCAAAAAAATTAACTCCTCCCCACATTTTTACAGACAGAATAGGGTCAGAAATCGTCCTCCATCGAGAGCCGGAAGGATAAAAAGGACATATCCATGCACGGTAGCAAGCGATACGTTGACTTACTTACTTGGGCTCCGGGGCTACCCCGCGTGTAGATTGTTCCACTGGGAGCGTACCCTTGCCCATTACTTTCGCCGATCAAACGACCTTCGTTGCAGACACAACGGGATCGAATCTTTGGACCACGATGTACGCACGTACGAGGACACTAAATAGCCCTGCTTGCCGTGAACCCACGGGCAAAGGATGCCGAGAAAAGGATCAACACCGAAACGACCCAAAATCAAAGGGATCATTCCGACAGTAAAATCTTATAAATTATTACGATCGCAATTTATGTGCTTTTGTATGTGTGACTGTGGACGTTTACTCTTGAAAATCTCTTCCTCGGAGCGGAATCTCAGTGGTTGCATTTCTGCGACCGGAGTAGGAAGAGAGATGGGGAGCGGCAAGGAGAGGACGCCAGTTGGGTTCATAAAGCGCAGCATATAACAAAAAAGGATAAAATAAGAATACGAACATTTCCTGGGGCTTCGTTTAGGTTGAGATATGGAAGGATTGATTTCTACCGCGCTGACGTCAACGCAGGAACTCACAAGACTTTTGCTTTCGAAAGCAACAATTTCAATTTTGTGTAAGATGGAATCTTTCAATATATTTAAAATTGTAACATAATTAACGTGTATAAGGTAGTGATCTAATTTTTCACCTAAATTACATACTTTTAGACGCCATCACCTCCAATTTTTTTTTTTTACACGAATAATATGCATTTAGACCATATGAATGATAATGTATTCCGACATTCCGACAAATAACGTTGTAACTGTGACACACATTCCAAACCGTACCGTTTCGAGATAAAATCTTTGCTGTAGAGTTCATGTGCGTGCGTGAACACAGGTAATATCGGTTTCAATGTTGGTTAATATTTGCATTTCCGCGCAGAACATCGCGCGGCGACGGTTACGCCCTCTACACAAGGGTAAGAAGTGAACTAACGACAGGGATTTTAGCGCGAAATAAAAAAACAGGAATCGAAAAGCGGAAGTATTGTTACCCTTCGGTTTGTTTGCCGGTGGGAGCTTTCGTAGTTGCACGTTACGTTTGAGTTCAGTTAGAGACATCGTGATACATACATCCACTGGCAGCGAGTCTACACTGTTGACAGCCACATCCATGACGACAGCGCATTTCTATACCGATACTATTTATAGCGAAAAAATGTCAATATGCTGAAGCCCAAAGGAACCCCCAGGATAGCAAAACCGAGTGCGTAAGAAAAACTTTTCCTATCGGGATACGCAAAAAAAAGGAACGAAAAATCAATATTCGATACTACATGCTGCTTTCGAGATCGAAAAATAGTTCCGGTAGGCGGATGTACTAAGCGCACGGACAGATTAGATCTAATATTTGACGAAACCGTACCAGGCAAGGCCGAAACTTTTTTCACGCTTGCTTTAAAGCAGCAATAGGTGAAACTAACCAAGAAATAGCAGAGGAATCGAACCATTCGTTCAGCTTCTCTCTTGTGCCTACAGCAGATCTAATCGGGCGTAAAACTGCATTCGTTGGAGAAGCTTCATTTCTCGCATTCTGCACGGTAGAAAAGAAGGAAAAAAATCCACCAATTATTGGTACACCATGGACCGTGTCCTTTTTTTCTATGCAGTCGTGCTAAAGGTAGCAAAGAGGGAAAAATTGTTTGGTTTCGGAACCTTCTTTAAAAAAAAAAGCACATTTCTCTACCCACGACCTTCACGAGACGAAAGCGTTTCAAGATAAAGAAATTTGATGGATTCTCTGGTTGCTTTTGATCTCTTTTCATTCCTTTTTTGACTGACTGAATTACGGGACACGAGGGGACATGTTACAGGGACACTCAGTTTTCTAATTTTGTTTATTCTGTTATGTTGAAAGCTTACTGCCGAGATTTGCGATTACACTTTTTTACGGATATTTTTCAAAGCAGGGTTTAAAAATAGTTAAGGATCGGAAGGTTGCATGGAATCCATGCTAATGCGGATGGGGAAATGAATCAGCAAAACAGCAAAGATCTTAAAAAATGATCCTGGAACGGGAATGGAGTGGAGGTTACATCCTTCTTCCAGAAAAAAAAAACAAAATAAAAATAATTAATTCTTCATGAGTGTTTCATGCAAAACACACTAGAACTTTGCATTTCCCATGAACAAAACGTATGTTAATTGAGCATTAATTTAAGGATTCCTGGGAACGGATGACAGGTAGCGACTCCGTTCCGTGGCTTAAATCAACACCCTGAAACCAATTGGTAGCAGGGAGTCGTTCGTCGGCTAGAATTTCCGATCATCACGCGCAGGATCAAATTAAACACCAAAGGAAATTTTCCGTATTGCCGCCAGCCACATCCAAACGCGCCCAATTTTAACGCACAGGACATGCTTATTAGAGCCAAGTGGGCTCCGTGCTCGTGATACTCGATTCGTTCATGGTCCGCAGGCAGCATTTGATAGACTTGGTGTTCTTCTTGAGAAGAGCGCGCGTACTGTTTACACCTTCTATTTTTCTATTTGAAGCTACTCGTATTTCAAACACCGTTTGCCGACACGCTGGAGGCAGCGTGTCTTTCAGCGAGCGTGGATTTGTTTGCGGAGACGGTGCGTACCACTTCAGGGACCAATATTTGTAAAAGGAATTTAGTCAACGGAATGTACCACGTGGCTGAATGTATCACGTGATTTTTTTCAAAATCTCGCTGACAAACATTGACATGTTTCGGGAAAAGGATTGCAAATGTAGCCACCATAAGGATAAGCATCAAGGGCCATCTTTACTGCAAAGGAAGCCCGAAAACGTTTGGTGGAAGATCGAAGGTTTGGGCCACATTTGGGCACGGTTGAAAGGTCTCCAAGCAGGAAGCCTTCACAACGAAAATCCCGATGAAATAGGAGAAACGAAAAATCGGTAGCAGCTGACGTCGCGTTTTGGATCATCTGTTGCTTTCAAAATTCATTCCTTCACAGTTACCCGCAGGCAAAGCTTAGCGTTTTTTTTTCATGGTGTATTGGTTTTTTGTTTCGCTTGCCTACGCTTCTACTTACACAGTCCTTCTCAAAATATCTTCTAAGAGATGCGTTCTGTAGACTATCGAAAAAGAAACCCAATAGAACTGAATGATTTCAAGTTATGTTTTTGTTAGGATAAAGGATAACACTCTCTTGATGATAGAACGAAAAAAAAACAGAACAATCAGTACCATATGTGTGTGCTGTTTTGTCAGAGATAGATTAAGTCCATAAATTAATCACGAGCTGGTTAGAGCCAGATGTTAGGTTTAAAAATAATGGTTTGCTGTATTTGTTGCAAGAAATTTATTCAATTTATTTATTCTAATATATAGCTTGTTACAATGTGTTTGGGTGGCACTCAACCGGCGTTGAACATTATGGGATATTGCAAAAAATATATGTAAAATGGTTACATTTAAAATGGTTACAAATTAAAATAAATTTAAAATGCTTTAATTTATCAATTATAACAATTCGATGTATTTTTCACAGTAAGACCTATCTTAAATTATATATTGTGAGTGAAGCATTAAATTAGTTTAAAACTGCATTTAAAATAAAAAGCATATAATATTTTGTCGAAAATATATCATAACAAACATAAAGAATTACCTTAAGCTTAAAGAAAGCGGTAAAGCTTTGATAAAGCAATAGTTTTTTCTGTAGTATTTGTGCTACCAATTCAAAAAACCAACAACGAAACGTAAACTCAAACAGCTCCAGGGAAGCGTCACCGTAATGCTACTTGGAATGCCGCTCGAATTTCCTTACATCGTCCAAATTACGATGCATTGAACGAAAAGAAAAACAACAAAAAACAAACTCGCTGCAAATAGAGACTGGCTTCAGTCCAACAAGCGTGAAGCTTATGCGAAAAGCGGCTTTTGCCCATTTGTCGAGCGGTGGTGGTTTATCCATCCGGATTATTATTCAACACTGGAACGGATTCGGGAAATGCATAAGGAAAAGAGCGGTGAGAATGATGACAAAAAAAATCTGTTTACTGTCGATGCATCGAAGCTACTTAACATGGTGCAATGAATGGTAACACGACCCGTGTCGTGATATAGGATTGTGAGTGGAGTGTATTTTCACTTTTAGGTTTTATGCTCTTTTATTTAATAGAATTATTTGTCAGGGTTATTACATTGTCACTAGAAAAGGCCTCCATCGTGTAAGAATATTAACTTTTTTCTTCGAAATAAAATACAAAAAAAAAAACGAAATCAATCCCGAGCTCTGATAAAACGAGCAAAAATCCTTTCTACACATCAAAGCTCAAAACTCAACCACAAACCGTCCAGAATCTCACCGATTGCAGTGGGTAAGATTGGTTTGTGCTTTCGCGTTTATTTCACGATAAACACACCTGCTCACTGGAAATCTGCGCAGTGAACAAACCAAAGGTTCCAGGTTCAGTCGAAACTCGAACCGGATTTTGACTCTCGAGCACCTGCTGTTGCTTCTGGTGCTCGGCTCAAAATGCAATCCCGTGCCCTTACTTCCATCGTAAAAAGGCGCCGAACAGGGAATGGGGAACGAAAATAAAGCCCAACTTTAAAACGGGCGAACAAGCTCGCGTCGGATATTCAATCGCAGCATCAACGAGAAATAAAAAAAGCAGCTTGTACAGTGAGTACCGTCAAGGAGAGACGACGAAAAAACAAAAACGAGATAAGAAAGTCCTGCAAAAGTGCATTTCAGTTCCTGGAGTAACATGAATGAAAAAAAATAAATGTAAACAATTTTCACAGTTCGATGGAGACGACGTTCGTTTAACACCTGGCCGCTGTAACAAGGAAGAAATCAAAAGTAACTTCACCTCCGGGCTCGCGCAAACGTGTGCATTAAAAACCTTTCGCGTATACGCGTGCTTGAAAACAAAAATGATAATTATGTAAGCGATCGTTGTTGTGCCCACGATAGGTACGCTGGACAGGAACGCTTCTCCAGACGGGGCAGATGTTTTGGGAAAACCCGTTTCAGGCAGCAACAAAAAACAAGCCCGGCAAGTGAGCCATCCAACCATCATCGATGCGTCACACACCTGAAGCGATTTTTTGTTTTTGCACGAGAGACGAGCCCTAATTTGTACGTCCTCCCTTTCATTGTGGTCATTTTTCGATCTCAAGGTGCGTCGCATCGACTAAAACTTTAAACAACGCAACATAATCCGATTCCAGTCACGATTAAGTTTAGAGAAAGGATTTTGAAGTTGTGTGGACACCAGGTGACGAACGTAATCGAGCGATCAGGCTTGCGGGGACGACGGGTTTATGGCTTCCAAAAAGGACCCCCTGCGTTAAAGGATTCCAGCGTTTCGGGGGTGCTGGTACCAGGATTTGATAGGCATATTTTATTCCGAGCTGGCGCTTGTATTCTTGCCTCTTTTTTTTTTGGTTCTCATTTACATCCCAAGAAAGGTGTTTCGGTTCGGGGTTGTTCCTTGTCCTCAAGGAGGGAGGCTAGGGTTATGCAAATGTGTCTCAAACTTGGTGTTCTCGAGCCTACCGGCAACATCTGGTGAACGATGGAGCGTGTTCGATTTCATCAACTTGGTGATGGTTGTTTATGAAATTTTAATTAAGTTGGAGGTCGTAAATATGGGGCAGCGACTTTTGGCGAGCGAGCGAGCCGAGCTGATGATTGATTCATTAATTATTGCCTCACATTTTGACGTAGTGTAAATTGAGCGTCCACGAAAGCGACTGGACGGGGTCGAAATTAAAGCGAATTTTATTCAGAAGATTCAAAGCATATATAGAAAAAAATGCATTCTCAAATGCAATCATCTGAGTCGATTTGATTTCCTTAAAACTGATGAGTGACAGATCACTTGTTGCAATAAATAGGGATGGATTATTTGCAAGCCTAAATGAGAAATTAAGCAAACTAAGTCATCAAAATTGCGCAAATTGCGCAGTACATGCGGCATTACAGCAAAACTTTTCACTGGTAAATATTTTTTATTGTAATAAAATA
The DNA here is from genome assembly GCA_000956215.1 of Anopheles farauti No. 4. Taxonomy (NCBI): domain Eukaryota; kingdom Metazoa; phylum Arthropoda; class Insecta; order Diptera; family Culicidae; genus Anopheles; species Anopheles farauti No. 4. Next base: position 13,768 of record JXWZ01006949.1, on the reverse strand, counting down.
TTACATTATGTACAGAAAATATACTTTTCGGTGTGATTTTATTTAATCAACTCGGAATTATGCTATCTGCACGAAAAAACTGTGGCAAATAAGGAGATTGCCTCAAACTTTTATGGAATTATTAGCCTTGGAAAGGTCAATGAATGTGAATCATGGAGTTATAAAATACAATTAACAAAATCTCTCATCTAGAACGATCCAAAAAATATATAATAAAGATTTTCAATACATTTTCCGTTATATGGTCATTTTAGAAATTTCGGGATCGCATGTTCGATATTTGATATTTGTCACGCTCGAAACCAATCGTAGATAAATAAAAGAAAATCAACGAACTACACTATGGATATTTTTTTCTTAAGCGTTTTAAAATAATAAATCAACCGTGCAGCCGGTGCACCGGTCCGTAGTTGACACAAATTAATACCCCACTTACAAGGGCCCGTAACAAAACCCCCAGCCAAATAGGGGTGACACTTTAAAAGCACTCCCGCAGCCGGGTGTTTCATCTGGTTTCATTTGCATATAAAATACCCGAAATAAAAGGTGACCGACACAAATAGCGCAGATTATTGTTTGCGTGAAGCCGCGACTATGGTCGTCCTAACATTGCTGCTACTGATGCGACTGTGACTAATTGATCACAAACTATTTACACACGCACTTAGCGCTCGGTTGGAGCAGTAGCATCAACGAGAATTAACTCCATATCCGGATATCCGGTACTGCTATGGTATTTTGAAGAAGACAAAAAAAAAAACAACATGCCCCATCGCCTCTGTGCCTTGCTCCGCTGCTGTTCAGAGCTTGCGATGAGATGAGGCTGCGATTTTTCCCCTTTTTTTTCAGGTGGTTCAAAACTCTAGAACGATTAAAACAGGCGGTTCGCTCCACTGCAGAGCTAACGACGTGACGACGGCGCGACATTCGGCACTCTAAAAAAATCGTTCCTAAAATCGGGTTTTATTAGAAGCAGCTGCTTTCCGTCCGGTTAGGCACTCCGCAGTGCGGCGGTTTGGCGTCAAAAACGATTTAGTTTTTTATTTTAATTGCATCTCACGCACCACGAACGAGCAATCAAATCTTGTCTCCTGGATCGAGTGGAGGAATCGAGAAAAAAAGCACCAACATGAACGAGATATAATCGATCAAGGGTGATATATAAAAAACGAACGTTTGGTCGAATAGTGAAGTGTGGGTGCAGGACGCGAAGGCTCAGCGAGGATGTTAAGGACGAAAATGGGAGAAAAATGGAAAAGCACAACTGCAGCTGCTGCTTTCGTCGATAGAATCGCCGGAGGGAAAAAAAACCCACACACATATATACTTAAACCACGATCAGAGGATCAGCTGAAACACACGGCGAAGAAGAGTGCGAAGAAGATTACTTACTTATTCAGGATGAACCTGTCAAGCCGAAAAACAACGAGCCTGAGAAGGAGAAAAAGTTTCAAAGAAACACAACACAACGACCTTTACGCTGGACCCGGGATGCCCTGCGGGTTCGAGCCAAACAACAAAACAATATCTAAGCAGCATTCGGGACCTTCGCTCCGACGTAGGAGTGGGAATGGAAACCGAACACGACGAAGGCGGAAACAAAGATCTGCTAACGAAAGTAATATACAAAAAAAAAAAAAGAATTCCACCACAGGCGAGCCCGAACAGGCACACTTTTGTGGAAGATGAAGGCGCAAAGGACAGCCCAAAACGCAAAACGCCAGGTGCCGCCACTGAGGGCACCTCCAGACTGGACACAGTTTATGGTCCTTTTTAACAACTTTTTTCTCGGTGCTCAGCACGATACAACCATGTACTGTTGTGATTTTTACGGGGATAGAAGGATTTGAATTTGCTATTTTTTTGTTGAAAAGATATTTTTTCGTTTTTATCTACGGTTTTGTTAAAATATGTATTTTTAGTTTCACATAAACATATTCTCATATGGCAAAACCTTTCATTAACACCGAAGCAAACGCCACAGAGCATACAGCAAATGATGCACGTTTTTCGATTATGCAAACGATGTATTAGGAAGCTGTCGAAATTGCAAAATTGACAGCCCGCGACTGATCAACCATGTGTCACACGTCATCATTTTCCACGCCGCCAAGTACCGGGGGGAAAAAACATAATACACTTCCCGTGAGCATGATGCACTGCACCTTAAAGCAACCCCGAACGGAGAGGGAAACGAATGAATAGAAACAGTGCAAATTATGTTTAATGACGTCCAATCAGCAGTTGATGATGGGGATGATGCCAACCGGGCGGCCCGTTTTGTTTTCCATTCGGGGAAGTGGACGCGTCCATTCTCGCGCAGAGCCTGGAGTTACCCGAGAGCAGAGCAGGTGAGCGTGCACACACTTTTCTAATGATGTACGCCGACCGGGTGAATGAGGTGGAGTCGTGCGCTTGACGGTGGATGCATCATCGGCTTTCGTGTGGCTCTTTTGTAAAAGCCGGACACGTGGGACAGGTGCATTTCGGGGAAAAGATAAATGGCTTAAGCGCGTTATGATGGACAGCGAATAATGGGCTGCATTCGGCAGTACGGTGCCGTGAGGGTGGATGCACTTCCATTGAAGTTCTTCAGGTGATGCATGTTGCAATAGATTTGAGCTTTGCAAAGGTTTACATTACAATAACACATAAAAATATTTTTAAAATTTTTATTAACCTTGTTTTATGTTGAGAAATACGTATCTGAATTAGTTATATTGAATAAAAAATAGGCTAAGTATTAAAGCTAGAAGTAATGAATAAACATGAAACTATGATTTTTTCTCTTTTGCTGATAAATAACCAAGTTGTGATTAAGAACTAAAATAACGAAAGAACAAAATTTAATCCTCGTGGTAAAAAATAAAATAAAAAAGCAACATAAAAGATAATTGAATATAAAAAAGAAATTCATTTAAAAGCCAACATAGCAAGATAACGTTGATACGAAAAAGTCGAGATGGTAACTTGTAAACCACGAATATTTCTTCCAAACGCTACCAGCGCCATCTAGCGGTGGCAGTGCAAAGCACAAATCTCTTGCGTGCGAGCTTTCAAGCTGAAAAGCTTTTTGGTCGAGACTCATTGGAACCGAAACGGTTTAGCTTTTTATGTTTCAAACCGGTTATTCGGTTGATGTTTTACTGTGTGTTTTGTAGAAAGCGTTGTTTCTTAAGCGTTTTCCCAATATTGGTGGCGAATAGTACGGAAATATTTGCCGTACTTTAGATTGTTGCTATGCTCACAAGACGTGTACATCTTTATATTTTTGATTTTAGCGATCTCCCAAGTTAATTAGGCGCTTTATCGGATTTCGGAGCTTGTTTCTTCATTAAGATCCGTTGAACATAAAAGAGATAACAGCTAAACGAGGTGTGAATATAATAAGTGTACTAGATCAAGATCTGCTCTCGATTTGAAAAGTAGGGCCTGTTCGACAGGTTTGAAAAAATAAAACAACATTAACCACTCATACATGCAAAAACCACAAAGCGCGAAACCTCACAATTCCGTGTCAGTAGAGTGAGCTTTGCGAAGAGATGGGATTGTTTCGTAACCATTTTAACCGTTCCGCACACACACACACACCCTTACACGCAAGGGGTTGGATGCAGCGGTGCATCATACACGCCATGCAAATAAGCCGCGAGTGAGTCCGGCACACGATGATCTGTCCAGCGCCAATAAAAACCGTGACGAAAAGAGGACCAGTTAAAAAAATTGAAGCAGTTTGCAAATTGCTGACCGTCTTCGCGATGATATCATAAATGGCACACTTATGCTTGTTTTCCTGCAGCCGTCGCAAGCACGAGCGGGAGTAAATGGAGATGAATAAAATTGGTTCTCTATATGCCACACACCACACCCCAGCAGCAGCAGTGGAACAATCGGATGAAAAAAAGGTGCAAAAGATGCAAAACGCCAAAGCTTGCATCGAGGCTTAGCAGCCGCAACGCATACGCTTCTCGGACGCACGGCCCATAGATATCATTTGCATATGATTGTGCCGTTCGGTGGGTGGATGGAAAACAGGGGAACGGCTGGAGGCTCGCTGCCAGTGAATCGGAAAATTACTCTCACTCGGAAAACAGACCGCTGCTTCGATTCGACGTTCGCGTTGCGTAAGTTTCTTGGAACAATCAATGCGCTCCCCACCGCTTTTTTGTTTGAGTGGGTGGTTTGGTTACGTTACATCGGTTGGGGTGAAAAAATAGCAAGCGAAATGGTAAGTATTTGGAGCAGTTTTGTTTGTTTGCAAAACGAGTTATTCGTTGCGATAAGATTGCGAGTGATTCGTTGTTGAGTAACGAAACGCAAAAAATAACTAATCCTTGAAGCGATTTGTTTTGTTTTTATCAAAAAAGTATTTAAACGCTAATCACCTTATCAATCACGCAAAAGATGTATGTAACATATAATTTCAGCGAATATCACTGTGATAGAAGTCTCATTACGGACTTATCGTTTAAAAATACAAACAAACACACCGATCGCTGTAGGCAAATCGATTTCGGCAATCACTTTTCAATTTCTGCACCCAACATGGTTTTCATCGTTTATGCCATTTCCTCTCCGGCCGCATCATCCCATACATAATCGATGGATAAATGTTTGATTGCTATTAAACCGCACCAATCCATCCATTTCGGGGGGTTAAGCTAGCCACTCATACAACCACTTTGGTTTTGATGCTCATCTACATCCATATTTAATCACACACACATAAAAAACCGACATAATTTGAGCATCATCGATTAGAAGACGAAAACCTGCGGCGTTGGCAGATGCATCATTAAAACCGAGCATAACTTCCGGCATCGGACTACGATATCGGTCCGTTTTACCATCAGAGTTCGTTTCGGATGCCCGCTGAACCTTCAGGCGTCCGTCATTGGCACAAAAATTCGCCGGTCAAAATCAATCTAATCGTTAATTGGCGTTCCGTGATTCCGCGTGCTGGTTGACCGTGAGCAGCTCGCACACATTTTGACCTTAATTTTGGCACAACACGCGCACTTCTGCACTTCTCTCAGTTTGCTGCACCCCAAGCAGAGTTCAAGCGCAACGGTGAACGTTCGAAAATAGCGGCTTCACCGGCGCCGGAACGACCTCAACTTTTTTTCCGAGCCCTGAAACTGGCCCAAAGAGCTTTCGGTTTTTTTTCGCGGTGGAAAAGAAAGCACAAAAAAGCGTAGCTTGTGTGGAAAACGCGAATCTGCTTCAGTCGGGCAGTAGGTTTATTTTCACTGAACCACCGAACGGAGGGAGGTTCATCGCTTAACGATCGTTGAAGTCGCCGGCTTGTATTGCTTTGCGTTTTCGGCGCAAATCGATTAAAAGTAAACAGGGTTTATAGCATTTTTTTTGGTTGTGGTCCATGTTTACATGAGAATCGCTTTCTTCCAAACACATAGACACACGCTTCCCCGTTGGCTGTATATGAATCAGACCCACGGAAGGGTCTGCCATCATAGCGCACACAGCGCCAATTCGCGGCTCTAAGGGAAGCATGGGGAAGGGGGACAAAAAATCAATTTGAACAGTGAGAGGGCCACCCCACCGGGAGCACGAAAATTGAGCAAAAGTGTAAGCTTCAACCTGCACCGAGGCATAAACCAGGCACGCGTGGAAAACGGAAAACAAAATCGTGGGGTGGTCGTGCCGGTGGCTTGTCGGATTCGGCTCATCGGGCACACACACACACACACGCGCGGGAGGAGTTTTCATTTTCAACATAATTTGTTCGCCGATGCTGCTGCTGGTGCTGCTTCCCGTCCATCTTCCCTCCGACTTTCGGTTTCGCTTTCGAGGGTAGGCTTCAGCGGCAGTCCATTGCTAAACGGATGGGTAAAAAAAAAAGTAAAACAAGCGACGAACCGCTCTCTCGCCCGCTTCACGGAGGCCCCCAACTCACCGGGAGTAGCTCTATCGGGTGGAAGAAAATTGTTGCGATTTTCTACTTTTTTCGATATGTTTTGAATTATTTTGAACCGTTTTTTTTCCTTTTGCTATTGGGTTCCACACTTCGAACGTGAGACGTTTTGGGTGGCCCTTGCGGAAGGATGAGCCCGCAGCTGATCACACCTCCCATTCCCATGTTTCCGAATTTATTATTATGCGCTCAGGAGGTTTTTTTTGCTTCGTTTTTTTCCCTCCGTGTCGTGACTGCTTTCCATCTATGCTTTCGATTAACCGTTTCACAGCAGGCGAAGGCTCGCTCGAAAGTGAAATTTGTTAACGAAAAGGCAGAAGAGCCTCCAGCGAACATAATCTGCAAAATATTCCACCAAACGGGGAGGAGGCTGTTGAGAGAATGGGTTGGCACAAAACTCGCGGTTTATTTATGCGGATTTTTTTTTGACTGCAAAACGATAACACGAATTGGCCGGGGGGCATTGTCCTAACGGTGGGACAAAATTTAAATGTCAAATTCGAATTTGACGCATTTTGGGACGTGCCTTTACACCGAATACCGTCGTTTCTCTGTCGGGTTGTTAATGGGAATATTATGAATGCTAATTGGTCTGCCCTAGAAAAGGGAAAGCATCCCGGACGCCAACTTCGGTGTCATCTTTGAAGGCTAGTTTTTGCCTATTTGAGACATACATGGAACAATAAACAGAGAAGTAAAAGAGAAACAAGAATTTAACCATCCATTCTATGCCCCGCAGCCACGCTAAAGTGACATAAAACGCTCATTTTCCTCGCGCAAAGTTGAACAATTAGCACCTCCTAGCACACTTCAAATGGCCTTACCAATTTTTCGCACCACCTGCATAACCTTCAAATCACTACCTTCTTCAACCGTGTCGCTTGGTGAAAGAGTGGAACATAAACGGGCAAGAAAGAAAGAGCCCGATTCAGGCCAAGCATACAATTAGCACTGCCTGGCAGCTCGCTGCAGATGATAGGCTTCTGCGGCGAGTGCGATTTCATTATCACACAGCGAGAGAGACGTTTCATTTCTTTATTTTTTGTGTGAATTATCACTTCTCCGGTCCAAACTGGAAGTTTTCTTTGGTTGAACGGGAAGTACGGGAAGCAGCGTTTTGATCGTCACGGTATCGCCATCCATCAGCCGTATGCAAATGAAGACATCTTTTCCAGCGTTGGGGCCCGCATTTTATGCTAGCGATGCCAGTTTTGCAAATTGTAACCTGTGAGTGAGTTAAGCGACGAACCGATGATCACGCTCGGAGGAATTCCGCAAGGTTTCAAACGCGGTGTGATCATCATCATTTGCATCTATTTGTCGGTGGGCTTGTCATTAATATCTAGCACGTACCGTGTACACCATGTAAACAGCAGAAAGGTGGTTAGGAAGGATACTGGTGAAATGGAGTCGACATCGAGCGGAACCTACTGTGTTTGTGCGGTAATAAACTACCCGCGAGATAGCGAGCGCATTGCTGTCCAATTAAAGGTAAACACAGCAGTGCGAAGGAATGTGTTGTGCACACGCGAGTCATCGGGCAACCTTCAAGTTTCAACACCAGATATTCCATCGGTAGTAATTAGTATCCAATATTAAACTTATTTCCCCATAGAGGGAGCCACTTGGAGGCACACGTGACTGGGTAATGGTATGCATTATCACTGACCGGTTCATTTCAACAAAGACCTACCTGCGAGCAGTTATTCCTAGCTTAAGACGTTAGTGTGTAAAGATAAAGGCGTAACCTTGAAATGCTTGTAATGGTTTACTTTTCACACCATCATATGGTTATGAGTGTTCATGTTTAGGGTTACACTTGAGTGATCGAATCTTCCTGCTGCTGTTGCTCCTCTTTCTCGCTCCAGTTGAGGTAAGTTACACTCCAAGGACTTTGCCCCATATCGAGCTTCAACACTCTTCGAAGCGAGAGTCCGATTCGTGTGCTATGTGGAGCGTATTTTATGGACAGGGTTTGGTGCATTTACACGTCCTACCGACATCGGCGAACAAAGAAACAGCAAAAAGCGCAAGCGTTTCTCATCGGACGAACACGATGTTCCAGGACGGTGAGTGTTTTGAGCATTAAAAAAAACACCAAACAAATCGGGTGACCTTATTCATGGTGAAACAATTAAAAGAATGTGCTTTCGCACGATCATCTAGTATCTATTTCTCTAGCGTCTACCAAGAAGCTTCTGCTGCGGACAACATTTAGCTGCCAATATCCGGCATCCAAGAGCCGCATCCAATATCTCAATATATTGGAACATTTTCTCGCGTCATGATGGCGTGGCTGTAAAATGGTTGCAAAAAAAACACACACACACACACCTAGGTCAATCTATTTTTGGACAAATTCTCACCTTTGTCGTCGACACTTCTTGGCGGGATGAAGAAGCATGAGCATGTGGAAAAACTTCGTTACACAGAAGAAGCGCTACATGAACTCATTACCACTTCTCCATCTTTGCGGTCCAGGCCAGCCGAATTGAACGCTTTGTTGTGGTTGTCTCGAAACGGCTGTCCATCTTCCCATACCATGCCCGCCATATACATGGATACACATACACACACACACACACTCATCTCTCGACATGGTAAGTTATGTCGGCAGTCACTCTCGTCAGGTTTGCGGTCAGGTCGGTCATACACGCTTGACTTATGTCGACACGTTCCCATTGTGAATCTTCATCAGCGCGTTCACAGTGGAGGCACACGCACAGCTGGGGTTTTTCAAGGTAAATAATCAAGCGAGCAAGCAACACACAGGTAAGGTACGTGATGAGTCACGCCATGTATGCGAACGATCGCTGGCACGACTTGTTAGATGAGTGTGGCTAGTTTTTAGCGCACCGAGAGGAAGTTGGACTATCAGTTTTCTTAATGGACGAGGAGACGTTGACGACGACAGCGCGTAGACTCCGGCTTGGAAAGTGTCTTTGCGTCAGTCGGACGCCCTTGTCCTTTTTTAGTGGAAGGGTGTCGATTTAATTGAATCCGTCACAGCATCCATCTTTGACGAGATCTCTTCACTAATTGACTGGAACGCGTTTATATATTTCTAATGGACTTTTGTACGGTCGGTGCTTTGCGTAATCCTTGGTGCGTTCACTTCAAAGTGACGTTAAACTTGACCTCTAGGATTGCTACTTGCCGGTTGGCATAAATGAAGTTACCATTCGTAAAACTTGCGAAAAGGAAATGAAAATGGATAGAAAACTAATGCACTGAGACGATAAAAAAAAACTTTGTATGATTAAGCTCAACGAAAACAATTTTGCAGAGTTATTCGTTTGAACTCAGATTTACCTGCTTTAAAACTTCATCCTAAGTACTTGAACATGAAATACTAACTTTGAAACCGCACGAACGTTAAAAACATATTATACTTTCAAGTCATGACATCCCCGTTTAACTCCACAAAGTCTTTTGCTGAGTTCCCGGATGAGATTTTCGTACATCTACTCTGCTGCTGCTATCAAGTCTTTTAAATCCAAACATAAATAAAACAGTATGCGGAGGACTTTGTTTGAAAGGGTTACGTGGTAATTCTGGACAACTGGACGTCCTTCCAGCGCCCTATGGAAAGGCGTGAACCTTTACAGAATGCTTTATCGGCCTTTTGCTGATTAACGGTTGCATGTTATCAAGGTTGTCGCACCGTGGACACTGCATTAAGCGGGACACACACCAGGAGCTTGCCTTGACTCAGGCTTGCTATCAGTTGTGTCTGGGCAGCTTCACCATCGGACATGCTTTCACGAGATGTGCACGATTGCTGCGGACTTTTTGCCCTCTCCGGACCGGGAGACGGCGCTGTTGATAAAAAGACGTGAATGTCAATGTCACGTTCACGTTCATTACGGCGAGACACTTGAGCGGGTGTTGCTTGTGTCTATTTGCCTAGCCACCCTCGATCGGCAAGACGTGATAATTTTCTCGTTTTCTTAAGCAAGCCGCAAGTGAGCGGCAGTATACGTGCGAAATGAGGACTTTATAGAAGGTACCATTTAAACCACCAGCTATCCACCGACTTAATGGTCAAACAATGGTGGCTGGGTTAAGGCTCGTTTAAGTCCCTGCGAGCAGCGGCCGGCGCGAGTGGCATTGCAATTTATGGTCCAATCAATAAAGCGAAAGTGAAACGACGTACGACAGTACGGCGCATTGCCAGCGAAGTTTTGATCTATGGTGGTCGCGTTTGTAGTAAAACTCGAATTTTCAGCCTACCGGGCGTAGACGAACTATTGTGGTGCGCGCTGCTCTGTGAACCTCGTTTGACAACTTAAATCTGATGAACGGCTTTTGAATCCGGTGAGTCGTGAGCTAGGTTCCAAATTTGTGTAAACAACTCACTTTACACATCCACCCCCAACGGACGTACATTGGTAGCACGCTGACACCTGAAAGATCGCGTTCTAATGGAGTGACGTTTGAAGTACACGCACGGTCAACACGCCAGATCTTGCACTTACCGTGGCACCGTAGGATAGGCCTAGCTTAGCGAACATGAGCCCACACTCATAATAGTACACACCTCATCCACCAACGTAGAAGGTGTCTTGTTTGCCACCCAATCGGATCTAGACTTCTAACAGCCAATGTCGTGCCGTTGATACTCACTCCCTCACCGGCGTGGGGATTTTGATTTCTAGGGCCAACGGCACGTCCTTCAGTCCCCGGTGGTGGAGGGGAATATAATAATTAATTCTCGATCGTGCGCGTGTAGAACAACCGCCCGAACAGCGCGTTCCCGCCGATTCCGGATGGGCGACGTGTACCTCCAGTTGTGACCTTTACAGTTACCTCCAAGTTCGTGTGTGTGTGTTTCTATCGCTGTTGGGATACTGGTGGAGTTGGGGTAAGAAGCTGATCCAAACAGTAAATGATGCACACACACACACACGTATGTGGTGATAAATGGCTAAAGGCACTGATGAATGAATAGGAGCTTTTCTCGGAACTAAGACGTAGTGATTGGGGAGCAAACTTTAATGTCCATCGGTTGCCACGCGGTGCGTTAGCGCTCGGTTGCTATTAGATCAACATAAAGCTTAAGCTAATAAACAGTTACCATGTTGCTCCTGACGAATGGAGCAGATCAAGCTTGAGCTGATTGAAATGGATCTCGATCGATACTGCCGTTTGGAGCCAACACATCCGTGTGTTAGTGCGTGTGAAATCGCTGGTTCTAAAACCATCCATTTGAAACTAGTACTACAGCCACTTTGTGCCACCTTCCTCCTCTTCCATCGAACTCATGCTTACTTATTCGCCACATTCATGCACCACCATTATCAAGGTGATCATGCGGTGGATCGTGAGAATGGTACGATTTTATGACCGGTTATTTTTAGTGTCCGGGAGCCATGCACCGTTTCGGGAGAAGGGCCAGCTGACTGCGGTCTGCCAGCTAGAACCGACTCGGCAATGCAAGGTGTAGTGCCACAGCACGCCGTGTTTTGAAAGGCTCGCGGCCCGTGGGGGGTCAGGTTTTTCTTACAACACACGTACCGAAGCCAACTGCACTTGCAGCAGCAGCAGTAGCGCACTCGATCATTTCGTACTCGGTAGAACGTTGGCAATAGCTGGCCACGGGGTTGCTGCAGGACAAGTTTTTCCCCTATGGCCTTTGGAGTTCCGCTCCGCTCAGGTCAGGTTGGCTTGTGGCAGGTTTCGCAACGCATTCGCATTAAGGTCTTTGCGCCACGAACAATCGACTGATTTTTGTTCCATTTCGGGCAAACCGTCTGTAGACTCTGTGGTAATTTTGGAAAGCGTTATGCCGATCTTGAATTAAGATATTCCAGGTACCAGGCTGTGGGAACACTCAGCGATCCAAGTAATTAGCTCGATCCGAGCTGGTGATCGATCGAAGCGACAAAAACCTCGTTGAGCTCCAAAAACGATCGATCTTCCCGACGAATGCTAATGGAATAAGACAGCAAAAAGCTGCAATCGCTCCACCGCAGCGGGGAGGAAACAGTGTCGAAACAAGGTACGGTCCGATTCTGGGAACGGAAACGTGTAATTTTCGGAGCGGTGAGTCGACAGTCATACGCCTCATCGGACGCGGCACGATTTTTTATCCCTCCCAGTTTGTCATGCTGTCCTAATTGCTACACCAAACTCTCAAGGATGGGACTGTGTGTTTGTTTTTACTTCGTTGCTGTGGGGTTGGACGTGAGTTCTCAGGAGGCGCTTTCGTGAGATTTATTAGCCCCACTGGCTGTGGCTTGGAATCAGTGAGCACAGCACAAAGACGTTGTTGTTAGCTTTAGCCAATACGCACCCGAACGAAGGTCAGGCACTGCAAAGTGCGTTTATAATCCTTGTCCAGATTCCCAGTAATCTAACGAAGCTGTTGGAGATGGATTGTCTTTGCCACCATCGGCCCCGATTGCGTGCGTTGATGACTACTTGATCAGCGTGAGTTCGATTTCTCACGCTGATGCGGCACGTCCTCGTCGTCGTTCGAAACACCTGCTGCTGTGGAGTTGTGTTTCAACCCGAACGTTTCATGCTACTTTAATGGCGTCTAATGGTGAGGTTAATCGTTGCCCAATCGGGCCGACTCCGGTTTGAAAGAAGCCATTCCCAAAACCAAGCTGTCCGGCTCAGCGGGGAGCAAAATCGCTAGCCGATCCTCGCATATGGCGTGCACTTTGCACCACACGCCCGTGTTAGGGAAAAGAGGTTAAACCGAGCTTCCCAATTTGTTTCGCCTCCATCCCAACCCCAGCCGGGGCATAATTTACATAATCGACACAGAAATGGTCCGATCTCAGATGGAAGCTGCATGATTAACCTCCTCTGGGAAGCGGCTTCTACTCGCATTTATCATCGATCTCGGAAGGCATCCCCCCACCCCGCGATGCGAACCACCCTTTTCTCCCACATTAACGGTGCGAAAGATCCGCGTGTCGAGATTTGCCCGCCGCACGAGGCGCATCTAAGCGGGCTTGCACTTTCTGTTACGCGATAGGCCTGCGCATTAGTTTTCTCACGGACCTCAGCGATATCACCACCGGTAGGTTTGTTTTATGTTTCACAAATTAAAAGCAAACAAAACTTGTCAACCGCGGGCGGTGAGACGAAAAAACGGTGGCTACGGTGGCACGGTTTTGTGAGAAAAAATGGTAATTGCGCATGCATTTGGGGATCCACCTCACCCAAGATCTCGCGGATGATGTAAAGCCATTTGTAGAAGACCGTGGACTCAAATGGGGGAAAAGATTTGTTTCGCGATAGAAACAAAACACATAAAAGCGTTGGCTTTCACTGTTTCAATTAAATCCGCGCGCGATTAAGTTATAACGATCATAATGATGTCGTTCGTTTGAGATTGTTACAAAATTTATGAAACTTTCGTATGGTCGGTAGCAGGTATACTCATCCTTATCGTTTATCTCGTTTGGTGATCGAGGTATATCCCGCTGTTTTAATTACCTGCAAGTAAAAGAATAATGATCTTGATTAGTCAATTAGTAAATAAAAAGATGTATTAGAGAAATTGATAGCTTTAATCCATTTGGTCTATTCCGATCAAACATGAAAAATATTACATTTTTCTCAAGCTGTAAACAACTTTACTCCCATGAAGCGATGCTACCATTGGCATGGCAAAATTTCCGTTTTTGTTTCGAATAAAACAGTTGATGCCGTTGTTTACATTTATTTTTATTTTCAGTAGATAACAAGCAGGCCATATGCATATCGAATTTGAAGTACCATGGCAAAAAACAACGATACAACAAAAAAACAATTTTTTTCACTTAAAATATCGTTCATGACAGTTACTATGACAGATCAGATTAGAATACGCGTTCT
>JXWZ01006946.1:0-10845 GCA_000956215.1 Anopheles farauti No. 4 | reverse complement strand
GGGCCCGCCACAGCACTCCGACGGTACGGACGTCCTGCTGGTGCTGCTTTTCCCGGAGCCTGGACGCAGCGGGCCACTGCCGAACTCCCGCACTTCCCGGCATTAGCACCTTCCACCCGGACATTGGGCGATGATTTCGGACCACCGTGGGTACTCCACCGTGGGTTGCCGGGATCGGGCTGCCCGTCATATACATGCGCAGACACCCAGCGGGGGCGACAGGGCGGAAAAGAGAGTTAACGCTTCGAACGCGCTGCTGCCGTTGCCATTGTTTATGTTTTGGCTGCCGTTTTCCTCCACGCTACATTATTGCAACGGCTGCCAATTTCACGTAAATGGTAATTCATGCACCCAGGACGCTGGTTGCCCTACCCGCCCTGCCCGGTTCCCTCTGCAGAAGTACACTCACACACCCGGACTATCATTAGAAGCGGGGTCGTATAAAGTTTTATTGCAACCATATATTTATAACAGCGCTCGCACCTCAATTAGGACCTCGGCCGAACCCGAACTCCGACGCGGTAGCACCGCTGCCATTCAGCCCCGGGGTAGCAAATTGGACCCGGCCGAACGCAACAGGCGGGTGTTTGGGTTTTTGTGCAAAAGGTTGACCGACGGAATTGGTGTTTGCCTTTTGCCGGATCGGTTACGGGTGCGTTTCGTTCGGTCTACCAACCTGCTCCGTGTCCACGTCCACGGGGCACACCTTCCCAGACGATGTGTACACAGTCCGGTGCTCGGTATTTATTTTTTTTCCCGCAGCTAGCGTCCACTTCCCGATCCGGGACGGGCTGTTCCAATCCAATCCAATTGCAATAGCAAATATTCGCTGAGGATAACAAACGCACGTCAAACAGGTACGAATAATTGGATACGTACCGACGGACGGAGTTGATTTCGGAGATGCTGTACGTGTTCAACCGGACGGTGGCCGATTCCAACTCCAGCAAAAGGACAAACGTCTCCTTTTTTTCAAAACAAAGAACTCAAATAAGGTTTCTGGTGGTTCTAAACGCGACTTCACAAGACTCTAGAAAGATCTGGACATGATTAAGTTTCACTAGTTTTATTCCAAGTTAGAGGAAGTCACTGAAGGTACCTGATACCAGGAAACTCTGTAGGATTAACCTGGCCAGATAGTCATACGAGTGATTTAAGATGGGTCTTCAGGTCCAGTATTTCGGTAGTTCCAACTCCAGCAAAATTGGGTTTCTATGTACTTATTATCTCCAGACTACGATATTTTAATATCGCATCAGAAATTGTTCGGTGGTGCTTGAAACACTTAAGTCTAACTGCAATAAGGTAATAGGAGAACCCAAATCGTGGTTCTCAACACGACTTGACAAGATTCTGGAAATATCTTGACAGGATTATATACAGCACAACGTCTGTAAGTCTCCAAGTTAGACTAGCTTTATTCCAAGTTAGAGGAAGTCTCTGAAGGTACCAGGTACCAGGAAACTCTGTAGGTTTAACCTGGCCAGATAGTCATACGAGTGACTAAACATGTGTTGAATCCTGCTGCATCGCGGCTATCATAATAACGAAAGTCCTAAAACATGACTGTTCCAATCTCCTACCCCGAAACCATATGTTGGCAGGAAAACTTCCTCCAACACACAAGATGCGGTTGGCGTTTTTTTTTTCTTGTCGGTAGGATGATGATTTGATTTTTAGTGTACCCGAAAACAAAAGGATGCCTTAACCCGTTACGGGAGGAGCGATTTATTTTCACAAGCTTATGCTCCGTGCAGATAACATAAAGCTTACCGCAGCGGCGTTCGGGTGCGTTTGATTGCTGTACAGGCGGTTTTGTTTTTTAGACCGAAATCTCGATCGCTAGCCCGAAAACCAAATTGTTGTGTTATTTCGGGGGTTTTTTTTCTCTCAGGGATCCGTTGTTGTTTTCCGTTGTTAACTCCGCAAAACTCTGGGAAGCTTCCTACGCTTCCCTGTATATTGCTTTATTGACCGAGCAGCAATTTATGCGTGGTTCTTTTGAATGCCCCCGTCGTCCGGGGGTAGCGGGCGCAGGTAGCGAAGGGTCACCTCCAGGGGGAAAAAAGAAGGTAACAAACTGCATACGCACCAAACACCCAAGCTGCCGGTTGGTGAAAGTGAACGAAACTCTCGGCCGCAAATGTGTGCTCGAAGTAGCAGCGCAATGGGAAGGAACCAGAAAGCCCGCCACGGACAGCCATTGTTTGCCGTTTGTAGAATGGCCTGGCTGGTAGCTACCAGCGGAGGGACGGCTTTACGGCAGCAACGGCAATTGACCGACCGGGAGGGGTTTTTTTTTTTTTAATTTTATAGATGGCCAATTGTCGGAGGAAATTTACATCAACAGTGGTGTTAATTTTACGATCTGCCTCCGCCGCTGCTGGACGCTGCCGAGGCGTTCTCTCGATGACTTGGTTCGAAGCCCACGGACCCGGGCAGGCTGCGCAGCGGGTGCTCCGGATCTGCCGTGGGACAGATTAGATGCCTGCGATTGGGCTGTCTCCGGTGCGTTTGCCTTAGGTTCCCATCGTGAAGGTTATGGCCGCTAGCGGCGCGGCACCAAAGTGTTGCAAAGTTGGGACGAGCCGAGAGTTAGAGCAGGAGTTCGGATGCTCTCGAGTGGTGCAAGGGTCCGACTGCTCGCCGCAATGACAGTTTAGGTATTCGGTAGCACGGGACTAGAACCCGAGAGAACGTCTTAGGTCCTCGCAGGGGGAAAAAAAAGATCTAGTTCGTGAGCTACCAGCATTGCCGAGAGGTATTTCAACGCTAGGATCTGTTGAGGTCTTTAGGATCTGTACATTTTTTTATGCAGAATGAATCAGAAAACGGATATTTAAAAAAACATGTAATATCTTGAAAGACCCCTGCGACTTCTGGATGCTCAAAACTGTACAGACACTTGAACACCTGATGTCCATCAAGAGTACGCCATAATGCAAGCACGAGAGTATGTCTCTTTCCCGCATCTAGAACCTCACCACCTAGGCCTGCCAAACTAATCTCTATTTGTTCTCGCCATGTACAGCGCACTAATCGCTCGATGAAACTGCTCCTCGCTGCGTGTCGCGCGCAACCTGCCCCGATTCACACGACTCCGGACGTGACCGCATCGCACCTAGCGCGCCGAGGGAAAAATCCATCAATAAAAACACGATTATCCTTTTCGGTTCGCCCCGGTGCTAGGGCGGAGGTTTGCCGGTGTGCCCTTGCGGTGGGCCCGGGCCCCACTTGAAGTGCGTGATTACATTAGCAGCCGGCAGCTGATGCCCGCCCTGGCCGCTCGAAGACACAAATGCACTTTCGTTGTAGTTCCGGCCGCGCGGCCATGAGGCGCGCACCCGCACCCGTCCGAAAAAAACGCTTACAAACACCCGACCGCAAAGCCTTCCGGGGTCGTCGTGTTTTT
Organism: Anopheles farauti No. 4; assembly: GCA_000956215.1. Lineage (NCBI taxonomy): Eukaryota > Metazoa > Arthropoda > Insecta > Diptera > Culicidae > Anopheles > Anopheles farauti No. 4. The sequence continues at coordinate 7,433 of JXWZ01006946.1, read as the reverse complement.
TTTTTTCAATGTATGCTGCGTATCTTCTGCCTCGCTGCTACTGCTTTTGCATATCCACATGCACTGGCTGCGCGAGATGGAAACTTAAAGGTTAGCTTGCGGTGCACCCTCTGTCGTCACACCTCGTGTCGAAATCGAATTAAATCGCTTGCCAACACACAATTGCTGGAAGCAGCAGGTTCGATTCCCACGCACGAGCCTGCGGACGAGCATACGGGCAGGCCGTTTTTTTTCCCCCCGCACAAACACTCCCGCCGTATTTAATTTCGAAATTCCCGAGACCGAGTCCGGGTCAACAAGTGCTTTCGTTCCCTTCCCGCACGCAGCTTCCCGCGTGGCTATCGGGGGGTTTTTTTTTTATTGTTCACAGGTGCGGCTGCCCGCCCCAGCCTAACACGAGACCAACATCTGCATCTCACGCATTCCACGTCCGCAATTTCTCGGGCGAAACCAATTGGGAGTGAGAAATGGGTTTTCCGTCCGCGGGGTCAGGCAAATGATTTGAAATTAATTAAAGCCAGGTTCGCGGTGGCTAGCAAAGAGTTTTTCCCCACCCGTCCCCTGTAAAAGAGGAACGAAAATTAAAATTCCTGCTCAACTAAGCAGTCCTATAAATAAACCGATCGCTTGTAATAATCACGTTTATTTCTTTCTTCATGAGGAAAAAAAAATAACCGCACCAATATCATCAACGATTATACGTAATAATAATATATTGGGGGCACTAAATTTCCAATGTTGCCTCTCTTTTCTTTCTCCCATTTCATCACTAGTTTGTCCCTTCAGGGTTGAAAAACTGTCATTCCGTCAAATCCGCGCAAATTTACTTAGCGGAGATTTCGGTTCACGTCGTGCAGCGTGCGGACGTAGCGCCGTTATTGATTGCGCTATCGGTCATATCACGTCAGGGTTCGTTCACTCTCGACCTGGTTCATCCTTCCAACGGTGAGTAGGAATTTTATGAAATTTTTATTTCATCGCAAACATGAATTTATAATTATTTTTTTATTTTAATTCCACATGGTGACTGAAAATTTTGTAAATTTTGAAAAAAAATTGTAAAATTTTTTTAAAATTTTGTAAAATTTTGTGAAATTTTGTAAAATTTTGTAAAATTTTGTAAAATTTTGTAAAATTTGGTGTTTTATTTCGCGAAAAAAAGATCCCAAACATCACCCAAGTTCGCACCGTAAATTGGCCAACGCGATCCAATTTGTAGTCATTTTCTGCGTGCGGCCGCTTTTGGCGGAGTTTCGTTCGGGAACCGGGAACTGGTTGCAGTTTGATTGCTTGCCGGAACGTACCCCACGTACCCACGACACGCCTCATTTGGGACGGGGTGTATAAAGCTCGCGCTCGCTGCGTTTTTTTTTTCTCTTCGTCTTCTCCCCCTTTTGGCTGCGGCGCGTGTTTTTATTATCGCTCGCCAGGTTTGTCGTGTTCCACACGGTGTTTCGGTTCGGTTCGGTTTTAACTTTTTTATTATTTCCCTCCCACCATCCCGCCGATAGCTCGGCCCTTCCGCTGTACGGCCACGGCGCCCGCTGCGGCGGAGGAATAGCGCGATGATCCCTTTGATGAGGCACGATGATGTTGATCCTTTTTCCGTTTTGTTTTGTTTTACGGTCGTTTTTTTTTTGTTGCTCGCCGGCTGATTGTTGTTATGCTCATGCCCTTTTATGCTGCACCGTCGGGAAGCGAGGGAGCGCGGTTTGTCTTTTTGTCTGCTCGATGCATCCCGGCCGTTTCGCCCCGTAACTACAGCGAGCTGCTCGCGGTGATGTAATTTATTTCAGCTAAATGAGTTTTTATCGGAAATAAAATTAGTGAAGACTGTTGCCGGCAACGGAGCGGCTTAGGTTCTGGTTTTGCATCACTGGGTATTCGATGAATTGGCTGGTTAGCTTCGTGTCGCTCCAAATCTCCTGTGGATTGAGTGCGATGCTATTTTTGTTTCATATTTCTTGTTTGTGCCGCATTATGCTTGGTGTAATTTAAAATTATTTATTTATCGAATATTTCTTAAAATAACATTTTCTGCAAAAATATTAAATTATTTTACTGGAATGCTGCATTAAAAATTTTAAAATAAATTTTTCAAATTTTTTAAAATCTTTTTTTTATATCGACACATTTTTTTAATCAAAAAAAAATAAAACTCGTTGCTTGCTTCCAGCGCTAATTGCTAGCGCCGCGAAGGTAAACGAAGGTGTTGAGAGCCCAAATATTGAGCAATCAAGCGGCAAATCAATTGGCCGGGGAACGCGGTACGAACCCGGCGCAGCAAGGGCGGTCCACACATACACGGGAGAATAAAGCCATAAACCGAATTGTAAAGCTGTAAAAATGATAACGATCGGAATCAATTGCTGGAAAACAAGCTGATACACCCCGGCGCACGGGAAAGCACTCACTATTAAGTCGCCTTAAGCTGATTAAGCTCGATTTAAGAGGGCATCGTGTTTGCTGCGCGTGACGTTTTACGCGCGGGCGCCCCCCTGGAGGAACGATTGGTTTCGTTTTTGGGCGCAAATAAAAAAATATATATATATATGTATAGGAAGAAAAGGAAAAAGGGGGAAAAAGGGAAAACGGAACGATTTCCGCTCGGCCGGGTTCCGTGCGGCAAGGTATGAATGTATTAATTTTTCCCCGTGCTGCTCACCCCTCGGTGCGCACAATGTTTTTGCTTTTTCCTTTTTCTTTTTCTTTTTCTTTTTTTTTTCTTTTTCGCTCTCCCTCGACGGTTGGTTTGCGAGTCTAATTTGGCCCGTTAAACGGGCCGGGCCGGCAGGTAGGGCCTGTACACGCACGCCCCGAGATTGGCCCGCCACGGGTGGCCCACTTTTCTCGCCCACTGCGCCCCTGCCCCCTCCCCCCTCCGGGAGCGCACCGTCTCCGTGTCCGAGCGTGTGTTTACAAATGTTTTCTCGCATTAAAGGTCCTTTACGGGCACTTCACGGTGTGATTGTGTGTGTGTGTGTGCGCGCGAAAAACGGATCAGTCATCCCGGAAGTTTCACTCTCTCTCTCTCTCTCTCTTTGTCGCTCGCTTTCAGGATGCGCCGGACCGGACGGGGGAGGGATCCTGATGCGCGCGTAATGTCTGGCCCGGCTGCTGCGCGTGCACCTTTTGACGTATGTCATCGAGTGACGCACGGTTGACGTCCCGGGAACCCCGGAGCGGTCCCGGGGTGGTCTCTCGGGTGTGCCGCCGACGCAGCAGCCGCACAGTTTTTGCATATTTGATTGGTTTTTCGTTTATCAAAGCGCGAGCAAATCGGACGCTTTGTCTTCCACAGCGTTCGCTTCGGAGAGGGAAGCAATACAAATTGTATTTGAATAGAACTAAAACATACTCAATACGGCCAATCGACTGTTTTACGTGCGGCCATAAGAAAGCCCTCATTATATCAGAAGTATTTTATTTTTATTTATTTTATATTTATTAGCTTCGAAAATTGCCACCTTTTGTATCGAATATTCTTTTTACCGTTCAAGAAAAAAAGACTGCCGAAAGTTTGACTGATGTACTGATGGCTCAATAAATAACGAATTGTACACAAAAAAGGAGCAAACATCGATAAAAATGCAGGACCTCATGCTGTCATTCTAATACATTTGTATTGACAAACTCATTAGTGAAATGAAGTCTCTCACCGAATGAAGAAAATAATCGCTTTTATGTACGAAGAAGCGAATGTTGTACTCTGTTTGTGGTGCCTCAAGTAATTCTTCGTCTCATCTCACCATCTCATTCTCCGCTTCCGTAACCGCACTAGACGAAAGAGGAGCTAAGCTTGCAAAACTAAATATTTTATGCAGCCAACAAACACCTGACATCAGCGGTCAAAACGGTGAACCTAGAAGTTACTGGCTGTTTAGGATAAGTTCCAAAAGCAATATATATATATATATATATATATTTGCTACCAGAATATAATTCGCGATCACATTCTCAAATCTCTAAATGTCGTAACTTTTGATTAGACTTGGTCCTCAATGTCCACAATGTCCGACGAACGCGATCGGCTGAGAGCTCCGATTTTTGCTGCGAACTACGACTAATTGACATCTCCTCAGTGAATTGTGGGACATTTTTACGAGCTCTATGTCAGTGCCGTTCACTCCGCCCTCAGCAAGTCCTGAAATAAAAAGATATACCTATGGATATATTGGGAATATTAATGTACCTATAGATATATTCTAAAAGATACGACATATCTGAACGTGTAGTGTATTTTTTTGCAATTATTTTTCGCAAATGTTTCTGATTTTACAGGCAAATTCGTATAAAAAGTCTCTTATATCTATTACGTGTAAATAAAGTTATAAGCCATATGCTAGCCTCATATTCAGCAATATACTTAGTGCATAACCTCAAAAGTTCTCCTGAGCTCTCAAACGTTTAGCGCGTTGGCAGAGCATCACCCACCTCAACAAACAGAGCTACTTGAGCCGTCCAGTGTTCCGGTAAATTCCGGTAAATTTAATCGCAATATTGATTTTGCCGTGCGCAAAACCCGAAACTCCTCGGTTTGCGTGCCCATTCCCTTTCTTGATGACATACCTACGGTCGCCCCCGACACTGTTTGACTGTTTATAGTGCGTGTTTGCAAGCTTCTAATTTTCCCCTCCTGCTAATCATCCGCTCAGCCTGGGCTACCGCGATCCCAGGAGCACCGCACTTCGTCCCGGACCCGGGGCCCAACTTCATTCATTGCGCACGGGCACCCGGAACGGTCCCGGCTCCGGCATTCAATTTCCCGGTCCATTTCGATTGATTAATTTCCCGAAGCGTTCCGCCAGCTACCTGGGCACCCCGGGGGGTTGCGGGCGCACGATCAGCTGTTTGGACAGCTCTGGTGGTTGAGTTGGGTTGCGGGCAGCAGCAGCGCGAGGAGTTTGTTTTACGTCGCCTTTGTTTGACTCCTTCCGGCGGCACCGGACCGGCAGCAACAGGAACCGTGCACGGTTATTACATGATCTTTCGGGCCGGGTTTGATGGACACTTTAAAGGAGCGCATTGGCGAACAACCAATCGATGATTGAAAAACTCGACAATAAGCGCACGTCAACAGCAGCGTCCGTTAGCATCGGATAACAGCGTCAACACGTCCCTGGGATCTGCCAGTCATTTTGACAGCTCATTACACGCATTCGCTTTGCGAAAGCCGGGAGAGAAAAAAAACGGGCTGTTAAGAAGAGCAAGCAACAACAAAAAAAAAAGTCCGCAAATGCCACACCGTTCCACGTGAAAATTGCAACTCCGGAATGATGACTCCGGGATTTCTTCCGGGCGGCTGCGAAATGGCCATTGATAACTGCCTCTTCTTGACATTCTCTCTCTCTCTCACACACACACACACCACTTCATCCCGAGCATGTTTGTCCGGCCAGCTTACCGGGCCATTTGCCTTTTGAATCCATCTCCCGAAAGTGTCCTTTTGCGGATTTATGTGCAGTTTACGCTTCCCGGGCCCCTTTTGTTCGGCCTGAAAAACACCACCCACCTTCCCCGCCGGCCGCCACTCTCCTCCTGGGACGCGCTTTCGTCCCCCGATCGTGAATGACCACTCCCGGGCGCGGCGAGCGTCTTTGGCGAGCGTCTTAATTGCGGACGTGCAATGACGACGCCAAAAACGGACGCCCGGGCCCAGGTAGCGGTTGCGAAAATCGCAATGCAAACAATTTCCGGCGCAATTCGGCTAACAATGTTGATGAACAGCCGATGGCTTTTTGGCGTTTTACGGGGGTTTTGATTCGCTTTCGGACCACCCATCGGTTTTGGGCAGGAAAGGTGTCGTTTGCGCTGATGAAGCTAGAAATCTACTTTAGTTTATTTATTGGCCAATCTGATTTATTCCATAATTTATTATTTACCATCCATTCAAACCTGGTATGAAAGTAATTTTCAGCTTTCAGCATACAATTGTATTTGTATTTTATTCGATTATATGAATACTGCAGTAATAAAAATTGATTCGATTTACACTTTTTTCCATTTCTTTCCTGAGTTAATTTAGCTTAAATGTAGCGTGATTATTTAAAAATTCGAAATTTTTCGAATGTTGCAATTGCGAAATGAAAATTGCCATTTTTACAAGTTACACTACCATCCCATGTAATGGTCATGAATTTATTGATATCTTACGGAACAACGTTCAAAATATCTATCAGTAAATTCTAGCTAAAATAATAAATTGAACTCTCCAAGTATTTACAAGCCATTTCTAATGAAAAAATGAAAAAAATTCCCCTGACTCTCAGTAAAAATCGTTTCATATCACAACGGACGTAGTTATGAAACCCAGAAAATGTTCGCTCAAGTTATGTTTTCAGTACAAATTTTATGAAATTTTCGACTTTCTCCGGCCAAATTTTCAATATTTTGATGAGGGTATTTTTTTTGCAAGAAAAAAAGCAAAATTTCTTCCAAATTAGCGAAACTTTAATTAAGAATTTATTAATAATCAATACTGTATATTGCGAAAAAAGAAAAAAAGTATAACATGAAATTTTTTGCTCTCAATATTTGAGGCAAACAGCTTCCTAGTCAATTAAACCTTCTCATTTTTAAATCGTAGAAAAACACAGAGGGAACAAAAAATCAGTTTTAAGTTGATAAGGAGTGAGATAATTTTTTATGTGTTTTTTTTACAGAAAAAATTAAAGCGAAATTTTCGCAATCACGCTCGATCACGTACGCTCAAAATCCGATGTTTTGAAAAAGTGCTTGTTTCGTTCGTGTCTCGGCCGGAATGCGTGGAAAGTATCGTTTTACGCACGTTTTACCCGAAATCCTTCCAGGATGCGCGCCTTGTCTGATCGGACAAGGTGGCCCGGTAGCCCAAAAGGATTGCGAAAGCGGTGCAATTTCGTCCTTTAATCCGGTACGCTCCGTCGAAAACGATGAATGGGAGCAGCCATCCGGCAGGATGTCCTCACATGACACATAAGACACATACGCCACCATCCAGGATAATCAGGTTACAGTGGGACAGGGAAAAAAAGTGGATGGCGAGCCAGAAACAATCGATCGCGATTGCGCTCCCCTGATAACAGGGCCGGCCAACGCATTCCCACGCACAGGTACTCGACGATCTTTTAATTCTAAAAAAAAAACAAAAAAAAAATAATACGGAAGAACGGAAGAGATCGGCCCCGGGGACGACTCTAATTAAATCGCACGTTTTTTTTTCGCTCCTCGTCCTTTTTTTTTGCAACAGAATCGGGATCAAGATCGTTTATCGATTTCGGTGCAAGCAAATACGGCGCGATGCGTCAGAAACAAACTGTCCCGGGAGAGACAACAAGCGAATAAAAAAAAAAAAAAACAAAGCAAAAATGGCAGAAGCCGCTCCACTCAGCCTCTCGACTGCTAGCGCTGCGAAGCGAGCGCACACAGACAATGGGAGCGACCCTCTCGAGCTG
>JXWZ01006945.1:0-13366 GCA_000956215.1 Anopheles farauti No. 4 | reverse complement strand
ACACACACACACACACACACACACACAAACGTACACATGTGTGTGTTCGTATGCGTGCCACGGGGCACAACATGGCTCGTTGAACGCGATCAGTCCTTTAAAATTGAAACTTTAGTGTAACACTAATAACGGGGCCAGTCATATGTGCCGTAAAAAACAGGTTATGATGCTTTCTGAAGGATTAGCCCGTGAAGCCATCCTCTATTCTTGTGAAATATTTTTTGAAGTACGATTTTCTTGCCGATATTCCGAAGGGAGTCGGTTTGTTGCGCACGAGATGATCGTTTCGCTGTGGTGAGGAAATTTGTTTTGCTCGTTTCGTTTGGCGCACAGTTTTTGCGAACGTGTAAGTCAACTTACAGGCTCAATTCACACATAATTTGGTAGTGTTAATGACCATTTCTGAGAAATCGACACGTAGCATGATACTAAAGGCAAATGATTGGAAAATGCACAGTGGCCTTGCTACCTTGCGTAACGCACACGACACCCTGCTAATGATGCAAATTTAATTATGCAACGTATTTAGAGAGTCGATGTCGAACATGTACGAACGTTTGAAAATTATTAAAATGGTTTAAATCACACTCGTTGGTTATTTTACTAATTCGTGGCAGATTTTCATTTTCTTCCCCCTTTTTCATTTTTTTCCGATTTTTAAATGGTCGACACACAGTCACGTTGCTTACCTGCAATAGCCATCCAAGGATAAAAGGTATGGTTGGACTGATGCAGTCCGGTGGTAGGAGCAGCTTGACCACCGGTGGACCCGGTTAGTGAGCATTGGTTGGTGTTCCACGATCCGGCTACGCCAGCAGCGGCCGCAGCCGAACCAGTCCGACTCACCGGACTGCCTCCGGACGCATCGATGTAACCCCCTACGCGTGAATCGGGCGTGCAGGCCGAGGGTCGCACCGGAACGGAATTATTTTGTTGGGCAGGTACGTTCCCACCGGTGGCACCGGTGGCCGCGGCATTTGCTGCGCCACTGTTTGCATTCCACACATCCTTGTAGCCGTTGGTGGTGTCCGTTCCGTTGTTGCCACTCGTGCCTTTGGTTCCACAATCCTTGGAACTGTACGAACCCTCGTAGATTTGTTTGCAGGCGGCCTGTATACTGGCATCGTAGGGTGACTCCTGGGCCGTGCGTGTCTGGTGCAGGTGATGATTCGTGTACGGGGACATTCCGAGCGACAGCGGAAAACCTCTGTAGGCAGCTGCCGCAGCAGCCGTGGTTTGGTCGTGATGGGTCCCTGTCGTGGTCATCATCCCGGCCGCCGCCTGGTGCGGGTGACCGTAGAACCCGGTTTGTTCGAAGTACGAATTCATTTTTCGATACGATTCACTGACGGAGATGATGTGATTACTAGAATCGTCAAACCCGCAACCACTTCACCGTACAATCTTGGTACCGTCTCAGGCTGCCTTGACGCACTAAACTTGTCTTTTTAGCGAATGTTCCGGAATCGAAGCAATCTAGTTGATGCAACCAATCACTGGCATCAATTCATACGAACATGCCTTCTCTTACGATGCACCTTTACGCTGTCGATACATCATGAGGCGCCGATGCACCAGCGATTAAACAAAGAGAACCACGCTAGCAATGATGTTTTGCTTGGATTCGCTGTATTGCGTAAGAGCAATTGCATGCACGTTGTCACTGGTGAACTTTGCACTATTTTCATGCGGCAACCCCACTTCTGGGCATGTGTTTGAACAACCGGTGTGTTCGTACGTGGGTTTTTTAATTTAATTTCCTGCACACTCGCTACAATCGAGTATTGTTGTTCAATTCCTATTGCCTTTTCAACAGCAAACTGCTACTCGGTTGCACTATCGAACACTGTCACAACAATATATTCCGCACACGTTACAGTGTGTGAAAGAAGCGCCCCTGCTCACCGAATAGTCACGACAGCCGCACCACTGTTTCAATCGGCCCTAGTGTCACACTTGAACTTGCCCGCCAAGGAAAGGCTGTATGTATTCTGAATGTACCATTCGGTCGATAAACGTTGAGGGTCGCAGAAAATTCGTCAATCACGTTTTTCTGCCGATCAATATACTAGCTTGCGGTTGAGCAACATCACACACACAATTTTCCACTAAGTTGATCTGCACTCATCGATCAGACGAAATTTACCATCCCGAAGATCGCACACGTCCCCCACAGTATGAATTCGCGGGAAGACGCAATAATAATATCAATAACAATAAAAATAAAAGCGCGCCTTGTTTCATCGGGAGAAATTTTTCGAATGAAATTTTGAATGAAATTTTGTCTTGACTCGCAGTCAAGATTTTGTTTGGTGCGTGAAAAGCTATTGAAGCGAGTTCCACGACCGAAAGAGATGAGCAAACTCTGCTTCATCCCGTCCTGCTTGCGCGCACGGCTTGCATACAAAAGCCGAAGCGCGCAAACGACCGATCGGGTTTGAGTTCCACGCATTCGCGTTTTGAGCGCTTGCATCGGCTCCGTGAAAAAGGATGGAGCATCGTGCGTACGAGCGAGATCGCAAGCGAGTCGAACAAAAGAAGGAGATACGCTATTTCCCATGAAAAGCATGCCTTTTCTTTTTCTATGGAAGGAGCTGCACAACAATCCATCTTTACACGAACATTGTTTAACGGCGGCTAGTTGGTGCGAGCCGTATCATGCCATGCTACATTCTGCGCTGCCATTGCAGTTGTATATTGCTGTCTAACTCTTAAACTGTTTTTAAATGTTTTGCTTCACTTTTCGGCAGTAGCACAATAGGCTTTGCAAATCAGTCTCCATTACTTCAGTTTCCATTAAAACTTCAAAAAGCTGTCATGACAGTGAAGCTAAGAAGCGACTTGTCCATTGGTCCGGCTTCTTGTGTGTTCGCTTTCAGCGGGAAATAAAAGTAAAGTGCGTTTGAAGAAGAAGAATAAGTTTCGAGAACTATCAGCACGAGGAAGTATTCAAACTTCAAACTGCAATTCTGTTCTTAAAATACAAACAAAACACAAATGGTATTTTCCAGCGGCAATACATTTTTCCACCAACGGTTTTATCTACTCTAAATCCTTAGTTTGACCAATCCTTTACTGCATAGGCTTAAGTACATCATAACGGTGAATTACAACGAAATAATTTGTCATGAATTCGTTCATCCAAAAAAAGTTATCGGCTGTACTAGATTTCGTTCGAAAAACAATCCACACATTCTCACTTAAAAGTAGATCGTGTTTTCGTAAAACATATCCTACTCTTTGGATAGAGCAAAGTTGTTGCTTAATTTCGGTATCGGGTTGAAAATAACGAAAATCTGAGCAAAAACCGAAAGCAATAAATATTTCACGCCTTATCATTGCCCACCGGGAACCAAAACAAAACTCCTTTTCTACCACAAACATAAATCCTATGCCTCTTACGCAAGGCGCTTCGTTCGGAGCCATAACTAAGCCATGTAAGCAAAACCCCTCTAAAAACGAGACGGCATGTAATTCATAAATCATATTTCGATTTTTCACCTCATAATTTTTACGTGGGATATTGTTTTTTTTTTACTGCTGTCTTCCATTCTTTCTTTACCTTCCGTGTTTCCTTTGCTATGACATGTCTTCGACAAGAAATTTCTTCGAGCTTTTCGATGTACTTTTGCTCTACGTCAAGAACGCCGAGTGCGATAGAGAAAAAAAAACATGCAGACTTTTTGGGTGAAACAAGTCCGACTATGGAAAGATGTAATAAATCAAAATTATCAGTGTTTCCAACTTATAGTCCAGGGCAGTGCATGGCGCAAAGAAAGATCTCAGGGGTCCTGTTACGTAAGATCAGGAACCATGGCACGAACGGCTGCCACCGAACTGAAGGAAAAGAGAAAGTTTTGAGTCCTTTCCTATTCTTCCAACTCGGCTAGAGCGGACTTTTTAAAGTACCTCCTAACCGCTTCGATGGAACCTAAGCTCGGCAGGAATTAACTGGACATGCAGTAATGGGCTTAAAATTGCGGAGTCTTTACCAAGCATACTCATTGATATTGTCCGTAATGAACTTCCAGAGGTAGAATGGGCAACGATCACAACTTTCTGGGGAAGTAACGTGATATAATATTTAACATCTGTCATTTGGCCCATCAAAGCTTTCGGATGTGCAGTTGATGGCCGCTCGGGGCAAATGTTCGAGCAAATGTTGAAATTACAGTTGAGCCAAGCGTTAATTCTAGTTTCTCTAGCGTTTTACACGGTATCCTATTATCTTTGTCTACAAATGCAATCGACAACGACGATAGCTTAACTTTCTGCAATATAACATAACAGAACAGATAAACCAATTTCTAATTTCAATATATATTAAACCACACACCCTTTTTCATAGAGCAACTATGACAACGGTAACTATGGCTACCTCTTTCCACGAAAAAAAAAATTTCCCTTCAGAGGCGTTCAGCATGGCATCAGAATAATGATGTCATCGTACGATGGCGATGATAATAAAGCGATTAACTCCTTACTGGCCTAGCAAAAGTACAAATATGAACTGTCCTTTCGCGCGAGGTTTTTAATCGTCGAGGGGCCAAGTGTCGAGTACGTCAGGGGAACCTTACGAAAAAAGGGTGCCTCAATTCTCAGCACTGTCCAGGAAAATGTTCAGGATCAGGACAAGTGCGTATGAGACCGGTACGGCAACTCATTTTCTATGTATGAGCATTTTATGTAAATTTTCCTGGACAACCCTAACGCGCGGACCACGTCAACGGTAGCGGGCTTCTCGACGTTCGTAGTCGAACGGGCGAGCAAACGGAACGAATGGATGATAATAATTTTATGATTCGTAATAATTGCAATGGTCGCCGTAATAACAATAATATAACAATTATAATCTCACTTCAGAGTATGCGTTTTCTACGTTTACCTTTTCACATAAACTTGGTTCTCTTGTAACTTGGGAGTACCCGAAGATTATTAAACAGTCCGTTGAGTTTTTTTTTCGCCAGCATTGCAGTGTTGATTTGTGTTGATTTGAAAAACACCATCGGATAACACATTCATAGAACAATTTTTATCAGTTCATTATAAAAAAGTGATATTATCAGTGGTTAAATCAAAATGTCAAGAAGCCAAACTTGTATGCAAACATCAATCAATAAACATCTCTGTATTTTTGTATATTATTGTATTGTATTTTTATAGTATTTACTTCATTTATTGTAATAAATATTGTAGTAAATTGTAGCATTGTATTTTTATCATTTCATGAGATTTGTAAAGGTCACTACTACAATACAAATGCTTTCCAGCATACACTTCATACAAAACATCTTCTTGATATTAATCAATAAATCACATCTCCTCCAATAACAAACATACATTCATTCTACAACATCTTTCCATTCATTTATCAAAATATCAGTCTAATTATATTAAGATAATATAATAATAATAATATTCATATAAATTGTTTAATATTATTAAATTTAGATCATGTAAATTGTTAAAAAATACGCAACAATTTTACCCATTGTTTTTTTATTTCAAGATGGCTAGCTGATAGATAATTCGAGAAACGTCGAAAAACATGTTCCGATAAATAAATTTACTATCCATTGAGAATGCAGGTCAACCGATGCAAAAAAACATGCACTCATCCACTTGAAACATTCAATTCAATGTATGGTTGGCTCGTGCTAGCATATAACCCATCACTATTTGATTTACGTAGATAAAACCGCATTAAATCACACAAAAGTAAGCCCGCAGGTCTCAAGATCCACCGTGTAGTGCCGTAAATCAAATTAACAAGTGTTTACAGGCAGTTTAAACTGTAAAGACACTAATTTTGTTATCGTGTCATTAAAAACGCGTTCTCTCATCGCTGTACAGAAGGTAGCGTCCAACGGTGTTACGACGGATGACCACAGTAAACAGTAAGCCGTAGCAACGTTTATTGTCACACGTAAACGATCCATAAAATAGCAGCACAATCGCAGGAATAGAAGCACCCGGAGCTGTCAAAAAGTCGTAAAACTCGTCGACCGAAAGTCATCAAACACAACACACAACACCAAGGTACCTGGTCCGAGGAATGGTACCGCCTGTTCGGCATTCACCCGGGTAGCTGGTTCGAGGCTGTTTTATTATCATTTTATGATCCAATTTAAGTATACCTCTCTAATTGCTACTCAAACGTTATTAACAGAGCATACCCATGACCTTATGCATCACGGCTATCCGTGCAAGTATCAACACTTCGTTTATGATTTATTGAACGTTGTAAAAATCATTCCTGATTAATGTACAGCGGTAGAAGATTATTGTTTAGCATAACAAACCATCACCACCAGAGGAATGATCAATAAACAGAAGCGTGTGGGCGCCATTCACCGACATAGGTTTGTACACATGTTTATTCTTTCGTTTCATCCCAATATACATCTTCCAAAGATTTTTTTTAAACACCGAATACTCGGCACTCTTCGTTTGTCAAAGGTTGTACTGATCGTTTAATGTGGAGTGATCATTCTCAGAAATGAAATCGCAAAGAAACCACAATCCTACGTGGCGAAGGGGATGTAGTGAGCTGTGAATTTTATTTCGGTTTTACGACTTTTTTATAGCAACTTTTGTTTTTACGACCGCTTAATTTTATGTGAGAAACAATCTTGTCTCGGTCAAGACTTGTGACTTCTGCCAGTTTGTTTGTATGTATTGTACCTTTCTACTGCGGTTTCATTGATACTTTATGATTACCAACGTGTTTCTTGCTACTCACACGCGCACCCATTCATTCAACCATTAGTTCATTCAACAATGCGATTTGTGTTGTTTCGCGTTTAGCAGGCTATGGATAGTTACTATCGGTTCATAATATATGGGAACTTTTATAAGATGTTCGAGCGAGCAGTAACGATTGCTTTATCGATCAAACTGTTTTAAAACACCTGAAACACGCAATCCCTTTGAATGATTTATTTTTTAAATATTAATGTAAATGTTTTTTTTAGTCAGGATTAATAATGGTGTACATAATTCTAGCAGTTATTATGCGTCCATATAAATCGGCCATCGTAGGTTCTGTTATAATTTTATGGCTTTTTAATGGTGCCATAAAATTTCATGTTCCACTGTGAGCCAACTATGGTCAACCAAATTTGTAATAAATTATAACACATATCTGTTTTCAAATAGTATAAAACTGTGAAGAATCTCCTATATTATTTGAAATTTTGTTTAACTGCTTTGACGAAATTAAGTAACACGAATAACATGTTTAGTCGATATCATACCGAGTCAACTATAAAAAATTTGTCATGTTTATAAGTGCTCAATTATTCACGGATTTTACGTTTTCTTATAAATTGGTTACAACAGATGTGTACATTTTCGATAGTGCGAATTTTCGTATTTCTTAAAGAAATTTCATTGCTTTGAGAATGGTATAAACGAACAAAGAGACTTATAAAAAAGTTTGAAAAATTAAAAAAGTTTAAATCAGCTTAATATAAAACATTCTTACTTTATCAAACCACAATTGTTAAAATTTTATCAGAGTATTGTTTTTTTTTCAGTATTGTTTTTTATAAAAACATAAAACATAAAACTTATAACTTATAACATAAAACTTATAACAAATGAAAAACTGAAAAAATATATGTTTAAACAATTTCATGACGCACGAATTTATTTGAATAATTCATGATTTGGCTTACAAAACATATAATTTCTATAAAAGCATCACCATTTCTTCCACAAGCCATTTGTACGGGACCGCTCCATAGTGCAGTGATGACACAAACCAAACCTTGAGCGTATGCGCATAAGTTGGTTATTCCGTTTCCGTACACGGTTTCTATTCCGAACGGAAGATCATTAAGAACATTTCACTTCGGTTCAAATCATTTTACTTTGTTCAAAATAATGTGGAAACAGTACAATATACGAGCACCCATATATTTTTTTTACATGTGGGATTAAGTTTACTTTTTATGTTGTTTATACACCAGAGACATCTACATATATTCGTGAAGAACTAGTGCTATAATAAAACAGAAAATAAAATAATTTAGAATTTTTAAAACAACAGCAGTACATAGTAAAGAATGTATAGTAATGACGAATTCTGAAATTTTATGTAACACTACGAAAGAACAGCGTAAGATTAATCCTTACAATTATTATTCTGTACGGTATACACATATTTCATATAATTAAAACCGCTTGTTTTATTTTTCATAATTTTTCAAATCTGACTTGTTCGAACTTATTATACTTGTTTTATTGCTACAATAGTTAACCTTATTAGGGGCATTAGCACATAGATGCTTTGGTGTTGACCGGTGTCCAATAATATATTCTTAAAATATTATTCAATCATGTTATTGAAAGAAATCTGCAGTGAAGTGATTAGCACAAACATTGGAAGATTTAAATAATTTTTGAAACTTTAAACTAACTTAATCATATTCTATATTATTTAACATAAATTCATTATTGTGTTAGATAACAGGAACTAAAGAGCTTAACATGCAGTTTGTGCAGTCATTACTCTTGTTCGTTATACAGCAAGATATATAATTCGTTGATGATGCTGTGCAATAACTAGACGAAATGCCGTCATGACAATATTTACGCTCTTTTCTTGTACAAACATTATTAAACTATACAACAATTTTCATACAAGTAGAGCGTAGTAGAACAAGTAGAGCTCATGAAATCGAACAAATATGGAATCTGTCGGACATGACTTATTTTTTCTACATTTATCATTGGCAGTACAATTACAAAGTTTTTAGTTTCCTTTGTAGATAACTCATTCAATACACACACATCTTTCAACTTTGATATGATCAAAGTGTAGTGTTACTTTAATCCAGACATTTGCTTTCTGGAGGAACAGCGATGTCTCATTTTAACTTTTACTGGTATTTGGGTGTAGTAAACTGATAGAGGCTTACAAAACAGCTTTTTATACATAATTTCATAGTCCTTTTACTCTCTCAAGTATCTTAAAATTACTAAAATGATGCCACATAAAGGTAAAATTAATATATGTTCTTGATTTAAAGTTGAAGAACAAGTTTAAACAGTTTAAATAACCAACAAATATAACATACCTTTATTCATCATGTGCACATCTTTATTAACAATCATGATGGTTAAATTATGTATGCTCAATGTAATGTAGTAAGTTTTGTACTGAAATAGCATATCAATTTACAGTTTGATAAAATGAACACTTACTGTAGCGTCGTTGGCAAAACGTATTTTTAGAAAGCACATTGTTCGTTGTATATCAAGGTGATAATGACCAATGCAACGCTCGAAATCACAAGAACTGCTGAAGATCGTTCGTAACAATGATACAATCCAAACCACGACGAAGTGCAAGACAGAAAGAAAATCGTACCACAAAAATACAATAAAATACCGCTCAAAAGAATCTTAATCCAGCGAACGGTATCCGGGTTCGGCGAGTATTTATTTAGCCAGCATCGGAGGGAACGGCTTGGGCAGGAAAGTACCAAAGAGCACCGAATAAATCAATTAAATGTCTTTCTCTCACCCTTAAACCATAAATTCCGTGAAGAAAATTGTGACCCAGCACCTTTTTATGCTTTCCTTTACCTCCAGTTGAAGATAGCAGTTGATTCTTATCCGCATGGTTTTCCTAGCGATATTCTCTTTTATCTTCGGTATTCAGAACGGGTAAACGTACTGTTGCTCTCTGCTTTACGTCATTCCTGTTGAAATGGAGTATTCCGATGCAGGCTTGCCCAAGCATTCAGTGGAACCAACATGGCCGTCCCTCGCTTCGCCTGGATGAGCAATGATTTATTAACCCCTCGCAAATGAAGCAACGCTTTCGTACGGTAGGAATAGGGTCGAAGGGTCGGATGCCGTCGTCCCAGGAATGCCCTGCGCCTTGTGATGATGGCGGTTGGTTGAGGCTGTTGTTTTTTTATTCTTTACTATCATACATTCGCCCTAGCTCTGCAAACATACATGGTGCGCCGCACACGCATACAGTGTTAATGCTCCTTACCTTTCATTTTCTCATCGTTGAAAAGTGTGCAATCGAACGCTTTGTGTTGGTTTAAGCTGCTCAACAATTGAGACATTAGATGGTACTGCTGATCGAGAAAGGACACATTTTTTTTCTTCGTACCATTTTCTTCCCATTAGCATTACGACGATCAACGCCATTTTTCTTAGCCTCACTGTCAGGCAAACGGTTTATCATTGATCATGCGATTCATACACAGAAATAGGTTGCTTAGTTAGTTTTGTGGAAATATTTTTGTAACGTTTAAAATTGAGGTTTTTTTTTGCTAAAGACTACAGAATCACTAGCAGGCAATTTGTTTTTGACATTAGAAATCATAAAATGTTCTCGTAGCTAGTTTGCAAGCTGAATTATACAAACATCAGGAAAAAGGATACGCTCAACGCTGGCAACAAAGCATCAAAACGTGCCTGTATGGATGACTTGCCGAGGGGCTACACGTGTTTTAGCAATAAAACATAACAATCAGATACTTGGTTAACAGTTAGCTAGATTACTGTTTCCATTTCTGTGCGCAACAAACAGAACCATAAACTCGGCTCGCTAATAAGATTTGCTACAATAAATTATAATTTTATGTTTAACCCCCCGTGCTTTACTTTTATCAAAATTGCAATCTAATTAGATTTTATGATTTTAATGGCGTCCTTAAATAACCGTTTCAGTTTTGTAGACTTGAGAGGGTAAACAATTTACAAACAAAATTATAGTTTTTGAAAAATGTATCGTATGATTCTTTACGATACACAAACTAAAGCCAATTGATTGATTCTGATTGCTTTTATTTGTGTATTTTCTAAAACGACAAAAACAGAATTCATTTCAAACATGTTTATTTTCATTTACCTACTCAGTTTACGCTCTAAAGATAAATGTATACAGGTTTTACTGTAAGTACAAGATTATTTCAAAAATAAAAAATACATTTTAAAATAGATTTCCCAAGTTATCTTGTCGTTGTGTGTTCAACTAAGAGGATCGTTCTTGTATTTTTTTGCCTTACATCTCGATCTGTCTGTCGTAGTGAAACGTGGCAACAGCTGAGAAAGATTGAAGATTCCATTTTCTACGCTTCACCGTGTGGAAAAGAAACCTTTCAATCCCAAGTTGGTGCTCCTCCTTCACGTTTGGTACCTCAGGCAGATCTATTGCTTTGATATTTCGGAACATCAAAGAACCAAATGGAATGGCAGCTGCATATGACTACAACGGTTTCACAACAGTGTTTCTCATTAAAAGCGTGTTGACTGTGATAAGATTACCTAGGTTATAGCGGTATTCACGCTGACGCTATGCAGAAAAAAACTTATTTCAAAAATATTTGATGTGTATGTGTTTATTTAATGAAATATTTTCTGTGATACAAAGTATATTCTACGAAAATTTTACTGCGAAGACTTTCAGAAGTAATGCTTACTTCTTGCATATTCTAAATTCACTCGCCTTCCATTATTCACTGCGGGTAAACATGGCAACGGTTGCTAGGATCAGTTTTAGAAGGAGAGAGAGATAGAAAGAGCACATCATACCATAAGCAACTATAACTGAGATTTGGATTGCTTTGAAACCATCAGAACTATGAAATTAAATAATCTCGTTGCGAACATACATTAATTTCAACAATTCATTTAACATTAATTGATACACAATAAGTATTCTTCTTCTTCGGTCAAGTGGTAATGTATGAAAAATAACATCGCGATAAAAAATCAACACTGACGGGAGCTGGTTTCCCAACGCTCTTCTAAGTTTAGTTTACATGTCATTATTTAGGATGAAAGAAAGTTTTGGAGCCCATGGAGCTTTAAGCACGGCTCTGAACAATGCGGTTTTCAATTTAGTTACTAATGTCGTCCGACATTAGAATTGCTGCATACAACCTTGTGCAAATATTATCACACTATGTCACCATAACAGAACAATAGATGCCTAAAATTGCGATTTCTTTGAGTTGTGTATAGTTCTAAAATCCTGAAGTGCGTGAAACTCATTAGGCTAAGTTACATGTTCGAATGAAAGCGATTGCTAAGATTGTGGATTTATAATTATTTCGGTAGAATAAGGTTAAGGTTGCTTTACACATCATACGTTGTGATCTCACCGCTCTCCGAGGTCGTCTTTATGTATGCATGACTAACTATCTAAAGAATTATACTGGCACAAGGAGTAAACCTCACGAATCGAATTTGCAATCTGAAAGAAATAATTCGGTTTCGTAACACGATTTACATACTTTGTGTTGCAATAACACAGTTTGATCA
The DNA here is from genome assembly GCA_000956215.1 of Anopheles farauti No. 4. NCBI lineage: Eukaryota > Metazoa > Arthropoda > Insecta > Diptera > Culicidae > Anopheles > Anopheles farauti No. 4. Next base: position 1,072 of record JXWZ01006945.1, on the reverse strand, counting down.
AACATTTTGACACATTTTAGTTGGTATTAAACTAACAATTAATTGACAATCTTAGAGGAAGGTCTATAATATTGAAATTATGAGAAAAATCAATATAGACTTATGAGAACTACTCGTATGAATGAACAATCAAAGATTTAGATTGGTTCACTTACTCTCAGGCAACGAAGGTATATATTGGTCTTAGCTCATTACAAAGAAGATAATTAAAAACTATACGATCACAGATTCTAGCCGAGCCCAGAAAACTAGCATTTAAAAATACTGATAATGGGCAAATATTTAACAATCATACTTTAACTAGGATTGTATTCATCTATGCATCTCGGAAAAATTGGTAAACGTTGGTTTTATGAAATTTGGTGAAATTGGTTTTATAAAAATTTACATTTACTTATTATTTTTTGTTTGTTAAGAATAAATTAAAAACAAAATATCAAATGTACGTTATTAACGATTATTACGATAGAGTTTTTCATTATTAGATTTTTAAACTCTTCGTTACTAAACGTCTTTAATTATTTCAAAATACTTCTTTTTCCTATTTTTTTTTGTGTATTATGAAAATGAAAATCGTTAACAAAACCACCAATTACCAAAGTAAAGACATGAAAAATCTTGAGCATTTTAGTTTATATTCGAAATAACAATCTCATATTAAAAATATTTTGTATGACAAACGTTTGGTATGAAATTTCCTTGGTGTTCAGCACATACATAATTTCTCCAAAACTTGATTCTACATTTATGACCAGTTTTATTGCCTATCAGGGGCTTTGTAGTACGTCAAGTTGAAAATTAATTATTTTAGTCCATAACTAAAATATTATTCACTTAAATCGCAAAGTCTATTAGCTTTGGTTAATTCGTCTTGATGTTGTTTTACGATTTATACTATTTTAGAAGTGTTCAAAAGATAGCTTTGTAAAAGTGTAGCGTCTTTGTAAAACGAAAAATTTTGGCCAATTTAAAAAAGCATATGTTTATTATGTAATGTCACTGTCACGAAAGCAATGTTTCTTTAAAGATAATAAAACTAAATCATAAATGGTTGTGTACTCTGAAAATGTTC